>CM023610.1:4487592-4582592 GCA_013358685.1 Antennarius maculatus | reverse complement strand
GATAGATAGATAGATAGATAGATAGATAGATAGATAGATAGATAGATAGATAGATAGATAGATAGATAGATAGACAGACAGATACACAGATAGACAGATAGATAGATAGATAGATAGATAGATAGATAGATAGATAGATAGATAGATAGATAGATAGATAGATAGATAGATAGATAGATAGATAGATAGATAGATAGATAAGCCTATTTTTCTGTATGTTAAACTAATCAGGGTTCCAGGCTGTTGTAATTCAAAGACTGCAGGTTTTGTTCCTGCTGCTCATTTGGACACTTTTTAGTAAATGAGATAAACTAATGAAATATTAGAAACAAGCCTAGCACATGCTTGGCTCTTGATTTCTGACCATAGCTATAATTCAGAAGCTTTTTATCATCTTGCTCAAACAAGTTGTCCATTATACTTTCATGAAATCCAATTCCTGTGTTTGGCAGGACCCATAACTACTAAGTGAACATGACTCCTTCTGCTATCTAGTGTCTGATCTCTACAACCAGCTGATACATCAGATCTACGCTGCTGCACACGTCAGGCTGTGTCCGCTCTAGCTTCATAAAGTACAGGATTGCTTCATATTCTTTCTTACTGCCATTTTTTCGTTGAGTGCAGGACGATGGAACACTACAGACATGGAACTCGAGGTGAGGAGTTTGATTACCCTCCCATGGACCCTGGATTTAGCCCATCGCCTCACCCTCCCCCGTGGTTGGAACCCCCACCTCCCTATGAGGTTGCCATCAAGACGACATGCAGCTCTACTCATCTGCGGCGTGCATACTCAGACACACACCTGGCAACAGAGCCGCTGTTTGGACAGTCAAGAGAGATCAGCTTCGAGGTGTGACTCAGGGCGGTGGGGGACGGCCCACCCCCCCAAGACAAAAAGATTAAAAGGCATGACACCAGGGCTTTTATTATTTGCAATAGCTGCCTTCTGACACCAACACACTTGGAGCATGTTTCTTCCACATGGTGACCAGCGCTAGCTCTAGCATGTTTCCCCATGTTTTCTGTGATTGCAATTCAGGTGTAACACATATCTAAATATAATATAATGGAAAATTAAAGGTAGACCACCAAATTCAGCTCTACCAGACAAAAATATAGCACAAAGAATCTTAATGTCTTTAGGAAAAGTGGAAACTATGAGCCACCATTTCAATGTTGTTGTCTTGGAGAGAATCAATAATGTTCTTCCCATCCCCTCCAGGTTTCATCAACATCAGGATGTTATTCTAGACAGGGGGTTAAAGCAGTGGTGGGGCTAGAATTTCATGAACATAGAGAGATGATATTTTACACAGAGGGGTTAAGCATATATCCAAAATACATGCATATTTCCTTTTTCAGGGAGATGCATATATACATGAGGGCATTTTAAGCAAAAATGCCTTTCAGTAGTGATTTAGTTTTTCTAGATTTTTCTGTAATCTCAGGCTTGACAAATTCTATTCAAGTTTGAAAACCCACATTTTCAACACAGTTGATGGTAGGTTTTGTCCGCAGTCATCAAATCTGAGATGACGGCTGTTGTTCATTCTGTGTGTCCAACAGCAAACTTTCTTTGTCTGCGGTTAAAACGAGCTATAGATTGTTGAACGGTCTTCTGGTGCTTTGCTCTCAAATCATTGTTCATAGTTGTGGTAGACTTGTGAAAATATTGTTTTATTGTGCAGAAAGGAGTTCCACACTCCACACGTAGCATGATTCTGATGGTAGTACTGCACCATTTGTCTTCTTTTGTTAGAAGTGGTTTGAAACAGTCTGTATTTGTCCCACCTTCTGGTGGGAGTATGATATCACTACCTGGTTCAGGTTCAAACTAGGGTTAAACATTCTTCTGACCAAATGATAGCCATGAATGCTATCGGATTTTTTTTCCCTACATTTGAAAATTAAGGCCATACCCTATAGTACATTTCACCAGTTATGTCTTGTTTGCTGTTAACTTTGCATCTTTTGACACATAACTTGGTGTATTTTCCAAATTGTGCCTTGCTCAATCACATTGGGTTTGCCTAAACATCTTAGGGAATAAAAATTCTCAAATGATAGTTGTGAGATATTTATTTGATGTTGCCCACAGACTGGCGCTGCTATGTCCAGTGTGTATATAAATTATGCTTGTTGTAGGTTTTTGGAGCTGTGGGGGTCATGAACCAATTAACTTCACTATGAAGCTGATGTATTAAAACAGAGGGAATTTTAGAAGGAAATTTGACCCCAGCCTAATAAAAGGACAATACCAGTTCAACGACACCTGGCACCCAATAAGAAGCTACACATGCATGTCAGGGACCAGTTAGATTTCAGCTGGGGGCCCTGCCCCTGCCCCTGGATCTGTCCCTGATGTTTAAAGGAGATTTTCTCACTTGTTTTCTTGCCAAGAGTTAATCTAGAGATTCATACCACCCTCATGTATGATAAATATTGAAATGTTGAGCTTGCTCTCAGAAAATACAAGCCTTCCACTCAGTGATCTGCATGAAATTTATTCACATTTTCTGAAAATTTACAGATGAAACAGAGCAGGACCCCCAAAAGTGTGATCACAATTCAAGGAAAGCAACAAATATCTGCCTCTGTCCTCCTACTTTTTATTTACTTGGTATAGTAAGCTCATTGCCAAAATATTTGACTCCTCACTGCCTTCCTGTGGCCGAATCGATGCCAACATAAAGGATGAATGGAAGTACTGTAGTGTATATGGGATGTGATGGATGCATGTATTTATGTTTGCATGTCGATGAAGCCTTTACAGCTTGTATGCTAAGCTAACACCAACAGGAGAGAGACGTGACATCTGTTCATACTGAAGGAGATTCATTTAAACAAACGGCTTAAGTATTCACTCATTCAACAAAATGTTGTGTTATTTTTTTAAATGTATTCTCAGTGTCATTATCCTAACCTTTAATCATTAAAGGCAGTGTTTTCAGGACGTATCGGCTACAGTCTGTAAACGTATAATTCAGCAATGTCCCGACCTCCTTGGCTCAATCGCTGCACTTAGATGCTGTTTACTCTGATACCTGAAGTCCGTTTCACAAAGCAGGTTTAGTGAAAATTTAGTGTTTGTTAACAAGTTTTTATAGACAGTAAAATGTAGTTGTTGTTTTTTTTTGCAGGCACTCAATTAGCTTAAACCAACATGTATGATAGAAATGTGATTTAATATCCTTCAGAACTGCCCTGCAAAACATCTGTTTTTCGCTGTTACACCCGATGACCTTTTTCAGAAAACCTCACTGACATGTTGTTTACAAAAATGTTAGTGGAGGAAAATGCAACTATGGGCCTTGTTCCAAAAGATCTGTATTAACTACTTTCAAAATAACAAAAAAGCATCAGTCTTATATTGATTTCCCACTGCAGCTACAAATGGGCTTCACGGAACATTACACTGACAATCATACAAACCTGAGCTTCACAAAACTTGATAGTCTCAGCTTTGGTTTTGGTAGATTTTTAACGGGAACCTGAACACAAAATGAATTTTGGCTCGGCTGGATGCCCTGAGAATCCTCCTTTCTGTTTGTGCAGTCAAGAATGCAGTGGTCCAGTGATCATTCCAAATGGTTTCCTATTAGAACAAACATGCTTCCGCACCAGATGGACTTTGTCATTCATTTTGGGAAACAAGTACTACAGTCTAGATAAGAAAAAAAGAAGTTGCGCATCAACTAAGTGTACTAAAGAGTGCTAGACCAAATGATCAACTATCAAAAATAGGGATAAACTCCCAAAAGGTAGCACATCTAAAAAATTAATAAAGGAAGAACAAAGTACTCACATTTCCACTTCTTTTATTTTGGCACACACCAAAAAATGACCGCTTACGCGTTTTGGCTATGAGCCTTAATCAGAGCATTCAAATCACATAAATTCAACTCACTTTATAGGGTAGGGATAGGGAGGTAACCAACAGTTGAGACAATCAACAAGCTCCAATGTCCCTGTGGTCTGGCGTACGTCGGACAAACCAAGCGACCCCTAAAACAAAGAATATCTGTGCACAAAACTGCAATTCGCACAGGAAACATGGACTTTGCAATTGCGAAACGTTATGCTGAAGCGAAACATGGATCACCTTCTTCATTAAAATTCACGGGGATTGAGAAAATTGAAATGTCCACCAGAGGGGGGGAGGGGGTATTCTAAAAAAACTGGCACAAAAAGAAATGCAGTGGATATATAGACTCAACACTCAGACACCAAATGGACTAAATGATGATTATAGCTTAAAATGTTTTTTGGGTTAAAAACTGTCTATAATATTCTGACACTACGTATTGAAAGCATCTTGTTAATCTATGCCTCAAATTGTCTGTAATCTAATTGGAGCTTGTTGATTGTCTCAGCTGTTGGTTACCTCCCTATCCCTACCCTATAAAGTGAGTTGAATTTATGTGATTTGAATGCTCTGATTAAGGCTCATAGCCAAAACGCGTAAGCGGTCATTTTTTCGTGTGTGCCAAAATAAAAGAAGTGGAAATGTGACTACTTTGTCCTCCCTTTATTAATTTTTTTAGATGTGCTACCTTTGGGGAGTTAATCCCTATTTTTGAAAGTACTACAGTCTGTCAATGTCTTTCAGTCATTGTGCCATATGTACTTGTCAGCCTGTTGACAGCACGGAAGTGATGACTGATCTGATCATATGAGTCTTTCTGTTGCATCCGACTCCTGACACTGAGGTTTAAATATTATATCCTAACACCGTTCTATAGAATCATAACGCCGTTTTTGCATATTTCAATGACGAAAAACGACTATATATAGTTATAACTTTATATTACATATATTTTAAATGTTTTGTCGGCCTTGATATCATTTCAATGCAATGTTCACATTCGCTTGCAGTTGCAACAAATTTATAACCCTTCTCAAAAACCCATTTGGCAAGGGACAATCAGGTGCTGATTAGAATCTTCAGCATTCAGGATTTGAGACGTTTACACAGCAAACGCATTCATATCCCATTTTTAATTAAACACAATCTGTCAATCATGAAGTTCTCCCATGTCTTGCATATGGGTGAACTCCAACCATGACTGGACCAACAGACGATTGCCATTCTTTTTCATTTAAAGTAAATAAGAGATTACAGGTGATGTTAGAGGTATTGTGATGGTCTGCATGCTGATTTTAATGCCATAATCAAATTAATAAGGGGATGTCCAAAAATCCAAGCATTTAATTAATTTTTATAATTAAAAAAAGACTGTTTTGTTATTACTTTTTGACACAAAAGTCTAGATAAACTGCAGTCTGTTAGACTGACCCTCCTTCATTATTTACTGTTTAAAAAACAGGAAAATTAAAAAATACCGCAATGGAAATCATTTATTTCTGTCAGCCCTCTGGCGAGTATAAAGAGTTCAACAACCTTCATTACCTCTAAATTAAGATGCTGCACTGAACGGATGACCACAGATACACTATTGTGATCGTTGACAGCACAAGGACGACTGATGTCAGCGGCTCTGATGGACCTGATACACACTCAGCTGCAACCGTGAAGCTGATATGAATCACAGGAGGACAGAACATCCGCCATGTTTCTACTGGGCTTCTGAATACGCACGTCTGTAACTGAATGAATGATTTCTTTAATAATCCCAAAGAGAAGTAATTGTTTTATTCCTTTAAACGTCCAGAAAGAAACTCTAGGAATTTGTTTTTAATGTCTTCAGCTCTATGTGAGAACCTTTGCAGGATTGGTGTTATGGAACATCAATGGATGTGAGAGAATCACAGGCGGTTACACAAATATAGCATATTTCTCATAAGGAGGCAGAATGTGGAAAATGTGATGTACTTTTCTTCAACCAACAGCTACTGCTTCGTGTGGATGCACACAGAAGAGACACAATAATCACATTGTTCTGCATGTCCTCATTTTAAACTCTTTGTTGGTGGTGCTTTTAGGCACATTTCGCAGATTCTTGAGTACCGGCACACAAAAAAAACAGCTACTGATTAGGATCAGTAGTTAATGAGTCGTCACAAAAACAGGATTATCCAGAATAGTGGATCTGGATGATCCTTATGCAGTCCAGCCTTAACACCCCACCCCCCAACCCTGTTGACACCCTTATTCAGGAGAAAAATAGTGTCATGGTAAAGATTCACATGACACCCCTTTAGATAAACTCAATTGTGAACATTAACACCTTTGATTGTTAGCCTTACCAGAAGTGTTTGAATATCTTCACCTTTGACATGGGGGGGGAGGCAGGTAGGGTCAGACAAGCCTCCTGAAGGAGAGGAGAAATGTCTTCAGACCTTAGACAGAAACGCATTTGACTCAACTTTCAACAGTGAACTATGAGACACTGTCCAACAAAATGGACCAAAAATCTGGAATATATGATTATTTTTAATGATTCCATGGAAAAATATCCAAAGCTGTTTAAATCAATCCACTGGACTTTAAGAAGGTTTCTTGAAAACATTTCGCCTCTCATCCAAGAGGCTTCTTCAGTTCTGAAGGTGGCTGGTCTTGACCTGGATAACTGAGAACCTACACAGACATGGAAAAATATGTGAAAAATATGTGAAAAAGAAAAAAAAGTGAAATTTGGATGCTCGCCTCAACATTTGATCTGTTCCTTGGCAAATGATCCTCCTCTACATAAAATGTAGTGACAATCCATGGAAAGCTTTTCCACATCTTGCTGACATCCAGACAGAAAGGACAACTTCCTGAATCCAAGTTGGTAGAGGAACACAGAGCTTCGTCACTACAATGATGACGGTATCTGAAGGGGTGTTTACAGATCTAAGGGGATCGATTGCCTGATCAGGTCCTTCCTGATCAGGCAATCAGTGGAGGTTATCAGTGGAGGTTATCCTGCCCCACCCCGACACTGAAACAGTCTTCTTTTTGTTTGAGGGAGTTATAGTCTCGATGGCCGAGACTATAAGTCTTTCCTTGTGCAAACAGATTGCCCAAACAGAGGCAACGTGACAACGTTCAGATCGCCCTGCCCTCCACTCCCCGTCACTGAAAAGCCTTTCTCATAAAAAAAAAAAAAAAAAAAAAAGCCCACACTTCCTCACACTCCACGGCTCTGTTTCTGCTGCTGCTGCCATATGGAAACCAAACAGTGCCCCACGTCCACGCCACATTAACTCCAGATTTTCGATTGCAGCGATCTCTCCCAAGCAGGCGGACATGCTTCTTCCGTGGGGGGAGAAGGCGACGCGGCAGAGGAGCTCGGAGTGAGGCGCGGCGGGGACGCAGGATGTACTGAAAAGAGGAAGATTCTTTATTTATTTTTTACATTTTATTTTCTGAGCGCCTTATGGGATTAAGAGGAGTTAAAGTTGATAAAGTGCAAAAACGGAGATGGTGACTCTTTCATCTGCTGATCAGCGACTGAACTATGAGGTAGATATGATCGTTGTTTATCACACACACACACACACACACACACACACACACACACACACACACACACACACACACACACACACACACACACACACACACACACACACACACACACACACACACACACACAGCTCAGAATATTTACATGTTGCACACATCCGTTGTTTTTACGCGTGAAATCAGTTTCCTGGTTTTTTTTTTTTTGTTTGTTTTTTTGGGTTTTTTTTGCTCTCGCTTCTTTCCCCTTCCTCTTTTGGTGTGTGTGTTATTTCCAGCAGAAGAGGCTGCGGATCTCAGCTCTCCTCCTCCTCCTCCTCATCTTCCTCTCTTCTCCCCTGCAGACTGGCTGCTGCTGAAGAGGAGGCGCACCCCTAGCTGGAAGGAGTCAGTCCCCAACAAGGCAAGGGGGGCTCTAGAGATGCCGCTCCCCCAGGGCATGCTGCTCTGTCTGGGCATTCTGATGATGACTGCTGGGGGGGTCATGGCCCTGTGCGTGGGCCTGCCCAACCACTCAGCCCCACTCTTTGGAGTCGGGCTGTTCATGGGTCTGGGGGGCGTCGGGATGCTGGTCAGTGGACTCTGCATGGCCATGAAGAATCTCCAGGTGGCAGTGCCCGGACACTTCCTCCTGCACCCACGCACAGGAACACGCTTCAGCCCACAGCAGGCCCTGGCCATACAAAGGTAACACACAACAGGGAAATGCGCAAAAACATGGATGATGAGGAATGGTTACATTCAGACTGGTTTTTATGTGACAAAGAAATTACACATGGGAAAGTAAAGAACAACGGATCCCGAGATCTAGGGTGATCTGTGTGGTTTGGGGGTTAGGGTGGTTTAGGGTTACCAAAAAAGTACTATTTCATTCACATTTCAACTCGTCTGTAATGTTCGCTTACTCTCTCAACTGAGTAAATGGGAAAAATATTTAAGACTTCTTTAGAATGAAAAGCTGCCACTAGAAGTAATATCTGCATTAGTTTAGTTGTAACTTTTTTTTCCGCAATCGGTCAAGCTGTTTATGTTTAAAAACTCCAAAAGTCCCTTGTTGTACTTTTCAGAAAAGAAGAAAAAATATTGTTGAAACTGCTCCCTTATTCACATCCCCTCCAAACTTGAACAGTTCTTTCTATACGCTCAATTATCCAGCCAAGGTTCTTGAAAATCCATGTTGTGTGTGTGTGTGTGTGTGTGTGTGTGTGTGTGTGTGTGTGTGTGTGTGTGTGTGTGTGTGTGTGTGTGTGTGTGTGTGTGTAATCTTGCTAAAAGACAGACAAATCAACATCATAGCAAAGGCATAACCTCCTTGGTAGAAGTTAAGGTGAAACATTTCAGGCGTCAAAGAATAAAAGACAAACTAGGATGCAACATGTGTCAAAGATAGTCAAGTCTCACAAGCAATCCTAAAACTAAATCAACAATCTTAAAACTTAATTTCATTTAATGTTTCATGATTGTTAAAGTTAGCTGGAGGTTTGTGGTGCACACTTCATCAGTCCAGGTGTGCACACGTCTGTACCTGGAGGTGTTTGAAGTTCGTGTAAAGCTGATGTTTCCTTCAGATGGACCCTAGTGGACCCTCACACACACACACGCACGCACGCACGCACGCACGCACACACACACACACACATGTTGAAACAGATCAAGTAGTTTTGATGCAATTGATAAAAAGGCTCTAAAAAGCTTCATCTCTCCACATTTATAAAAGTAGAACAGAATCCCAAAGGA
Organism: Antennarius maculatus; assembly: GCA_013358685.1. Lineage (NCBI taxonomy): Eukaryota > Metazoa > Chordata > Actinopteri > Lophiiformes > Antennariidae > Antennarius > Antennarius maculatus. Next base: position 4,573,441 of record CM023610.1, on the reverse strand, counting down.
TCCTTTCTGACAATCAAATCCTCCAACCCTCCTGCATGATCACACTTCCTTGCATGGATTATGTAAAAATAGTGATCATAATATGCGGTAAATGGTGAAAAAAGATAGCGATCATCCAATGTTAGAGAAGGGGGAAAAACATTCTGGATCCGCCCCTTATTTGGATGTACTCCAAAATATTATGGGATGTTTGTACCCAACCCTCCTATCACGTTTTTGAAAATACATGGAAAAATTCTGGATGGATAGATAGACAGACAGACAGACAGACAGACAGATAGATCTGTCTGTCTGTCTGTCTGTCTGTCTGTCTGTCTGTCTGTCTGTCTGTCTGTCTGTCTGTCTGTCTGTCTGTCTATGTATCTATCTATGTATCTATCTATGTATCTATCTATGTATCTATCTATATATATATATATATATATATATATATATTACGATGTGACATTTTGCTGGAACACAGTTTTCCCAGCTGGTCATGGGATATCTTCCAGTGAAACAGCTGCAGGCTGTTGTCTGACTCAAACCTCTGTGGCGCTGAAACCAGCTCCAATATAAACCTTCACAGAAACAGTGTGACATATTGAACAGTAATGATGGAGATCACAATCAATAGTCTTCATTGAAAAATAGACGTCTTTGTACCGTCACAGAGTATGACGTTACTTTCCTGGCATTCCATCCAGCATCCAGTGGGTATTGACATATTTATTTCTGGTCTCGGCCCACTAGCTGATGTTGCCATTCATGGAGTCATGCTATCCTGGCTGCCAGGGCTGGAAACACCACACAGAGGACAACGGACTTAAAAACTGAGTTCTTAAAGATGAATAAACACAAACAGGGAAATGCCAGAAGCCCTCCAGGCAGCTGAGCTGACAAATGGTCCTAAACAGATCTGTTGGACACATCGTCAGGAATTAGTAATAGTGAACAGTGTGACAAAGTCTTAAAAACTGCACTTGTGACATTGGGAATTGGAAAGCAATATAATTTTTTATTTATTATGAACTGTTTATAAAAGTAGGTCATGAAGAAAGCACACGGCTAACAGATTCATAGTTGGAGGTATTCTACAATACCCTACAAATTTAAACAAAACATGTTCTGCTCATTGTCCAGCACCGAGGGAGGAAGAGAAATACCAGGGGCACGATTTCCATCATCAATGGTTTTTCATCTCCCAGACACTGACGATACTCAGGCTCGTCTGTATTTCTAAACATGAGCTATCTTTAAATATGTGCCACAGACTGTTTACAGTTGAAATGTTCACAGGATTAGAGAGCGATAAACAACGGAATGATAAGCAAACAGAAGAATACATATCCCGTAGGAAATGTGATGTGAATGTTAAGATCTGAAATCCCAGGATGGAAAATCAGTCATTTAAGGGGAATATGAAGAGTGAATAAAATGACGAGTAAAATAATCAAACAAATGTATGAATCAAGAATGAAAGAGAATATTGTGATGTGATGTGGAGTGTAAAAACTGAATGTAGATTAATTTTACATTGATTTACATAAGAAAATGGAGAATTATTCAATTAATCTCAAAGTATATGTTTCACTTATTACACACCTTACACACACTACCTTTAAATAGAGACATTTACACACACATCACAAGCAGAGATGTTAGAGGAACACATGGTACCATTGTAGAGTTAGGGGTCCAGGATTAACTCTGTAGTGGCCAGGTGGTAAATGGTCCATGCTGGACTTCAACAGGTTTTCCTCCAGATTCTATGATAGATCAGAAGAGTTTGAGCTTCACAGAACAGAGTCTTATTTAACTGGTAAAAGAACACGTGAACGTGACCGTCGCTCACGTTCACCCACACCACTGGGTGTGGGTCAGGGTGGAGAACCACTGGACTAAGTCCTCATTGGTTCCTTCTCTCTCCTCAGGAGACTGGACAGAATCCGTCGGGAGATGTCAGAGGACTCTGTCAGCACGATACCAGAGCCTGAACTCTCCCTCCCATCTACCCCCCCACCGTGGACAATGGAGCCTCCTCCATCCTATGACACAGTGATGAAGAGCCAGGTGCACGGCGAGCAGCTTTAACCTTTGACTCTGATGGACGTCTTTACTTTGTGCCTTTTTTGTCTTTGGTTCCCAGCAAGAACCTTTAACTGGTAGTCGGTGCTATGGACGTCCTCGCTCATCTCGTAGCTGCACTCAGATGTGTACCGAAGCACAATTCAACAACCAGGAGTACACCCCGGCAAATTAAAGACTTCAGGATCATGGAAACTGCGTGTTCATGTGGCCTCTGTCAACTTCAAATGTGCTCTGTGATTTATCGTTAAAGGAACTCTGCAACTGTTTCACTGTTGTCCACACAAATTACCACTGTCCACACAACATTATGTAACCTTTACAATAGAGGATTCATTTTAGTTTGGCTGCAGGCTTCTTTTGCAGACATGCAATTCAGATATTTTATTGGCCTGCTTGAAGTGATGTGACTGACTACTGTGGCTGTACAGCACCCTTCTTTAAACACAACAAGAACGTTTCCCCACTGTTACACAACTCTTCTATGTATCTCCACTTTTTTCTGTCAAAATTTTGTACCTGATTCCATGACAGCTCATTCAATGCAAAGTGCCTTAACTGGTGAAAGCAGAATGTAAACAATACAGTCGTATTTATCCCTCAGCTTTTTTCTAGTGTTTGCAAAATGTGGTTTGTCAGTGCTATGTTATGATGTTACTATAAAGTTGACTTAATGAGTAGCTACGGAGCCCTCTTTTGGCAGTGTCACGTTCAGAAATAATGGTTTGTTTATGTAAAAGAGGGAAACCCTGGAAAAATGATGAAGAGGATTGTCAAAATCAGCTCCAAACCAAGCAGATATAAACACTCTCAGTAACACAGTTTCAACTCTCCTTTCTGCATACGACTGGAGGCAAGGTGACTTTTCAAAGACACACACACACACACACACACACACACACACACACACACACACACATACCTGCAATTTTATACCTCACCTGACCAGACTGTCTGCAGGCTGTAATGGCTAGCAGAGTGGAACCCTAACCAGTCTGTCTCCACCCTTCACCTTCAAGCCCTGACAGGGAGCAGAACCGAAGCTTTCCTCAGGGAATAACAGGTGCAGGAGTTTTAAGTAAAAAAAAAGAAAAGAAAAGATAAAGAGCTTTGTTAGTTTGCCTCTGTTTCAGCAATGGTAGAAGGGAAACCGTATCGGTACGGACTGATAGCAGCAGGGATGTGTGTGTCAGCAGTCGGCCTCTTCATCATGACTCAGGAGCAACCACACGTCTATGCCACCATGTGTGGTCTGGGCGTCATTATGGTGTGTGTCGGGACTGTGTGGAGCATATGCCAGTGCTATCCCAAGGTAGATACATAGTTTATGTGTGTGTGTGTGTGTGTGTGTGTGTGTGTGTGTGTGTGTGTGTGTGTGTGTGTGTGTGTGTGTGTGTGAGGAAGATGACATATTGGGTGTGATTGCTGTTACTCAGAAATCTGTTTGCTAACTGAGAGTGTGTTTGTCAGATCATTTTCACTCCTAAGATTGACGACAACAGTCTGGAGGATCCAGTGTTCACTGCAGCTGAAGCAGAAGGAAGGTACCCTGTCATGCACACACTTTCACCAACACCCACAGCCCACGGACAAATGGCTGTTTCATTCACGTCTGAGAGACTCCATGTGGTCAGTCTGCATCTCTCAGGAAGCTAAGTGATCATCTGACTGTAGTAATATGCTATATATACTCAATTTATTATCTTTATAGGAAAATAAAGAGCGAAGTAATGCGGTGGCTATGACATCAGAGCAGAGAGGGAAAAGGAGAAGTGGTCGTGGCTTGAAGGATGTGACTGAAATTGGCGGAATAGTTCGGAAACAAGGGGTGGAGACAGTGAATGCGGAACGGTCCCGCTCCCTCAATGAGGGCCGCTAATGTTCCCTGGATTAAAGCAGTTGAGCCACAGTTAGTCTCATGGCCGGCGGGGGGAGAGAGGAGTGTGGAACTCCTCCATGTGAGCACTTATAACTACATGAAAGTTAAGCAGCCAGATGAAGACATGCCTTCTCAGCAAATTCCTCCCCCGGATAAGGGAAAAGAAGAAAATTAGGACAACATGCTATTCCTGTCTTTCTCTTTCATCCCCCCCTTTTTTCTTTTTATTTAATTTTAGGCATGCAGGGACTCTGCCAGGTTCTTTTAGCCAAAAGCAGAGCACAAGACTTCTTCCAGAAACCCCCAGGAATCAGTGTCACAGCTGTCCCACTCTGCATCTGGTCTGAGGACAGGACACCACCATCGCTGACGATTACGGTCTTTGTAACAGTGAAAATCACTACATTTATATATCATGTTAATTCCAGAAGATGGCACTATTTTCCAAATAAGATGACTAAATGTATTTAACACACCTCGAGACAAGAAAGTGAGATTGCATGGATCTACAGTGTGACTCCAAAGTTTGGGAGAATGTCCAGACGCCAACTGAGACACATCTAATGACAACACAACTTGTTCTTTGAGCCGTGAAACACAGGTTGAGTTACAAAATTTCTTATTCATACAGTTTCCACCATAGAAGTGAGTGTCCTCATAGCAGATGAACAAACCACCCAGAGCCTTGTTTAAAATCTGTGTTCTTACCCCCCAGTGTTGTTATGTGTCCTTGAGGTTCTGCATTATGTCTCATCACCAACCATTAACTGTTACCGGACCAGCATGCAACTGGTGCCGGGAATGTGTGACATGTTGTGCACGTCTGTCCTGAGGGATGTGGAAATCAAACACAACAGTAACCAAAACACAAGGGGTGCTCAGAAACTTCACAGGGTACCTCTATTGATAACTAATGAATGTGTTCCACCAGAAAGGTCACTTTTAAATTGGTTCTTCTGAAGTCAGAAGCTACCAATGTATGGTGATGGTATAACTATAAAAAATATTGTCCTGATCTGTAAATAATAAATAAACAGAACCAAAAGGCAAAGCAAATGTTAAAATGTACAACGTGGTAATTAAAGTGCTTTACAGTAAATATAAATGGCATTAACACAGTATAAATAAAAGATACACATGCAGCATAAAATCAATTAACCAAAAACAGAGGACCTGAAGCGACTGGATGGTTCATTATGAATCAGATAATTCTGGACCTAATCTGGTTCTCACTTTATAAACAGACCACAACATTTAAATAATTGATTGACAGGCACAAAAATCTGTGGAGTGGACTGATATGAAAAACTTCCCTGGTGTAATGAGAACTAGAGCAGCAGCGCTGAGATTCAACTGATTTTAGAGACCCATAAACGCACCATGATGGTAGCTGAGTCAACTGGAGATGAACGCATGAGATTTATTATACTTAATAAATCTCTCAGTGGGGGAATTCTTTCTTCACACTAGTGTATTCTTAAACACACACACACACACACACTGGGCCAGTAGATATGTAAACGTAGAGAGACGAGTGAGTGATGGTCAGCCACATGACGGTGTTGGGACCAATTAGGAGTTTGGAGCTCAAAGGCACCTCGGCTGGAGGTGAACTACCACCTCTACAGATACAACACTGTTCTCCACGCTGGTCTTGCCCCACAACCCTCCCGTTCCCAAGTTCCTAAATCCCTGCAGACTGAGTTGCTGCGTTGTGCTGAGACATCCGTCCTTTAATACTCAGTGTGTTCTGGAGCTGATAGGAGGCTGATCTTCTAATCGAGGCTCTGGAGAGTTTGGTCCATGAGTCCATGACGACACACACACTTTTGGCCTGGGGTTTATAACTACTGACAAACTGAGTGCAGTCTTGTAATCATACTTTCTTGTCTCCAAAATCACTGACTGTAGTTTCATTTTTATTTAAGTGAAGAAAATACTGTCACATCCAGTCACTGATTTGACAGAGCTTGTGATTACAGATTGGTGAAAATGGAAATTTGACAGACAGAAAGACAGAATATTGGACTCCTGGATATGAAATGAAACAAATGAACACCGACTGTTTTGTGATCACGTCTTCTACACTTTAGATCGGTGGTGTTACACGACCATGAATGCACAAAACCACGTGCATCTCCTCTGAGGTGAAACCACTGGACTCATTACTAACCCAGAGCTCTCCACAGCATCACGTTTAGATCCCTGTGTGGGTCCTGACATCATCTGTCAGACGTGTTAAGGCTCTTATAGTCTTGAGAGGACATCATGTAACTAACAGCAGGCTGAGTAGCTCCTTTCCTGAAGAATGGATGAATGTACAAGAACAGGAAATTGCTCCTTTCAGAGGCTTTGGTCCTTCTGTTCATTGGAGCTGCAAAAACCATGTGTTGTCCAAAGATAAATTAATGATGCATATTAAAGGACATTGCACAAGCAAGCAGTTTAAATGATCAAGTTTAAAGTATATATCGGACAAAAACGACAAAAATGAGTTCTAGGTGGGTCTTTCCATGTAACATTTTAATAATGTGACAAAACATGAATAAATAAGTCTGGGACTCACCAGCTCCAAACACGACCCCCCCCCCCCCAAAAAAAAGGATGAGACGTGTTTTTAATAAGAATCATTTAGAGTAATACAGGAGACGTCAGCAATCCCCGCCTTCAATTATGGAATAAATTGTTGGATTTTTTTTTCTTAAATCAGAATAGATGTTGGAGGTGTGTCTGACTAGCAGCCATAACGGACAAGCGGCTGTCGGTGGGCGGGGGGGGGGGGGGCGCCAAAACATCTGTGGAACTTATCCTGATTATTTATCTGGAAACGTTCAAAGACGGCTGAAAAATGCGTCGCACCTCAGGTTGGATTGTGCGCGTCTTGTGTTTGTGCGCGTCTTTGACCGCCAGTGCGCCGAACTACCCCGAGGACGACGAGTTGATCCCGGATCTGATGGGTGAGGAGAGGACCGGAGCCGAACCCGGAGCCGAGCCCGGAGCCGAGACCGGAGCAGAACCCGGAGCAGAACTCATCAGGTGCAACAAGGTGATGATGCTTCTCAGCTTCTGCACGCTGCTCTCAGTAATTAGAATACACTTCAGTTTTTAGAATCAAATACTGTACTTCAAATAAAAGTTCTCATGTTGCAGAAGAGCACATTTTTATAATAAAATATTTCTATAATGATGAATGGATTTATAGTAATTTAGCACTTTGAATCATTTCATATACTATATTCAGTAACGACATGCACAATAATATTTCACGATTTATCATGTAAACATTTGTTTATTAATGTGAATCTGTAATAATGAAATTAAAGCACGTTAAGTATAAAGCACTTAAATTAAATTACGCTCTTACTAAGGTTGCCTCGCACTTGTTAACAGCATGTTATGTCCGCCCGACGTAGTTTTTCATTAATTAAATGATTAAATTTATCTTAATCATTTACGTCCTTTTAGAATATTTATATGATCCACAGGTGATGCTGCCACAATTATTTTAGATCATTTATATCTAACAATAATTGCTCTATTTATAAGGAAAAGGTAAATTTAGTGTTTTGTGTTTTATCAGAGGTGTTGCTTTGTAAACAGCGGGTGCAGGACACACTTTATTTAGGAAGGATTCGGGCACAATTTTGCAAGCGTGTCTCGTTTTTTCCTGCTCGTTGTGCGCATGCGTGTTCCCTTGTGCGGCGCTCCAGGCGGCTTGGCGCGTGCCTGGACAGTATGTGCTCGTGCTGCGTCCCGGAGCGCGCGAGTCCGGCGCGCGGAGGAGCATCAGGAGCCTGAAAGCCGCCGCGGCCCGGAGGGGCCAGCCGCTGGAGGTCCTGCAGACCTACACAGGAGCTGTGCGCGGGTTCCTGCTCAAGACCGGCAGTGACGTCATCCAGCTGGTCAGTTCTTCACCTGTCAGCACGTGGCTGCCCCGCTGATCAGTTAAACACCTCTAATCGACCATTCAACTATGCATAAATTAATTTAATTAATTTGTGTTTGCCCCCTAATGAAATAAAAAGCATCCGTTGAAAATATTTTAAATATTCAAGTCTTTGGATTTAACTTTTTCATTCAAAGTTGGTGTAATAAGTAATAATTAAATAAAAAAAACTACAACAGTACAGGTTAATAACATCAGTGAGAAAATAATGTAATTATATGAACTATAACTTATAATAAATGAATGTAATTATCCATTAGTCATTGTATTTTATATGTGTTTTATATACATGACATTACTTATACTGCAGCATGTTTTACTGTCAAACAAGACAAAAAGACAATAACTTTTATTGCAGAACAAAAACAAAAAAACTCCCCATCAAAAATCATATAATCTAAATCATGAGATGGTGTTATGAGGCTTTGGGAATGTTTGACCATTCCTAAAGCCTCAGAAACATGCAGTGTTGAAGCATCAGGAGAGAGGATGACTAGATCACCTGTGGGACACAGACTTAAGGGGTAGCGTTTATAGAAGGAGACAAATCAGGGGACCCAAGATGGAGCCCTGGGGGACTCCTCCCATATGCCAACCATCAGGAGATAACAATCAAATAAACCTATTGGTTAAAGTATTTAAGTCCTCACTAAGAAAAAAAACACTTTATTGATTAAAAGCAAACACACACACAAGCAAAAATACATGGTAATTGATTAACCTCAGGTGTATGCCTTTAATCTTTTGCTTTAATATACAATAAATGTTGATGATTCCCCTGCCAGGCATTGAAGCTCCCTCACATCCATTACATTGAGGAGGACTCAGCCATCTTTGCTCAGAGCATCCCGTGGAACCTCCAGAGGTTACTGCAGCCTCAGGGTGGAACCTCTGAAAACAGAACGTACCGGCCCCCCAGTGAGTCTGACTGTGTGTCCGTCTCTCTTCCCGTCTGACACACACCTGAATTACGCTCGAACCCACAATCCCTCTGTTCCGTGCAGATGATGGAAGGAACACGGAGGTGTATCTGATGGATGGCAGCGTTCACAGCTCTCACCGGGAGGTCGAAGGCCGAGTCGTCATCACAGACTTCAACAGCGTCCCAGAGGAAGACGGACTCAGAATTCACAGACAGGTTCTACATACTAATTAAATACCTGCGTATTAAATACACGTTTATGATTGCAGCTGACACCGGTGAACGTGTTTCACTCCCGTGTCCGTATCACCCGCCCCCCGCCCCTCTCCACAGGCCAGTCGGTGCAGCAGTCACGGCACACACATCGTGGGGGTGGTGAGCGGCTCAGACTCCGGTGTTGCTCCAGGCGCTGGTGTGAAGCTGGTCCGTGTGCTCGACTGTCAGGGCAGGGGGACGGTGTCCGGAGCGCTGGCAGGTAGGACTCCCACAGAACCGGTACACCACAGACTGGAGGTTTGGGCCACTGCATGTCCCCTCCTCAGGTCTGGAGTACGTGAGAGCGGAGCTCCTCACCCGTCCTGCGGAGGCTGTGGTGGTCCTGCTGCCTTTCGTCGGCGCGTTCAGCCGTGCGTTGAACGCGGCCTGTCGGGGCGCGGTGGCTTACGGAGCGGTGGTCGTCGCTGCTGCAGGAAACCACCGAGACGACGCCTGCCTCTACTCACCGGCTTCAGAGCCCGAGGTTCTCTAAGGCTCAAACTCAAACACACCTGATGGATACGTTCACACACCCCTTACTGTAATTTATTTTGTGCTGCAGGTCATCACAATAGGGGCAATTAACTCAGCCGACCAGCTCATGTCACAGGGAGCTGGGGGCAGTAACTACGGCCGATGTGTTGACCTGTTTGCCCCCGGCGATGATATTGTTAGTGCCAGCAGTGACTGCAGCACCTGTTTTACCTCCAGCAGTGGAACATCCCAGGCTGCTGCACATGCTGCTGGTATACTACACACACACACACACACACACACACACAGAATGAAAATGCATAAAAAAGAAATCTACGTAATGCTGCATTAGACGTGATTACTTCCTTGGTGTGTGCATGTGTAGGTATAGCATCAGTGATCCTGTCGTCCAATCAGAACGTGTCACCGGTGCAGGTCCTGCAGATGATGCTGCATCATTCCATCAGAAACACAATCCACTTCCTGTCTCTGTCTGAAACACACCAGCTCATCACGCCGAACCTGGTGGCAGCCATGCCATCTGCCTACAGCTCAGGTTCGTGACAACACTTCATCTTAAACACACACACACACACACACACACACACACACACACACACACACACTCCTACACCCGCATGTGTAAATAGATCAGTGTGTGTCTGTTTGGGTGTGCAGAGGCAGAGCTACTGTGTCGGTCGGTGTGGTCGGAGATGTCCAGAGCTGAGCAGGTCGTCAGCCGCTGCCGTCTGGGGGAGGAGATGATGAGCTGCAGCAGCTACAGTCCTGATGGGGTTCCAGCTGGAGATACCATCACTGTGAGTTCAACGTGACCTCACCACCAAAAAAACACCTTTCTGTGGTGGAAAACACATTCGCTTTGCGTGTGCAGGTGAACAGCAGGGGCATGGAGTGTGTTGCCCACAATGGTCCAGAGGGTAAAGGTGTGTATGCGGTGGCACGCTGCTGTGTGATCGGTGGCCTGCAGTGCCAGGTCCACACTAGTCCCACGCCTGGGCAAGAAGCCGAGCGTGTCGGCCCACAGCGCCACCTGAGCGGTGAGTCACAGCTGGAACATCTGTGCAGCTGCTGTCGCCGGTTTGGTGTGGAAAGTTAAAGGCAGGTCACTTGTTAGATGAAAAGATTGGAGCAGTAAATGGATTGGATGGATTCCTTTTTGAAAAACACAAAATTTCAATTTTATTGAACAATTTTTTTCTTTTTTAACTTAACCAACCACTTTCACTGATGGAACCTTCAACCATTAGCAGCAAATTAGTTCATACTGAACCTGCAGAAATGGTTTTATGATTCAGAATTAAGTGAAGCCAGACAAACCTGTGGCTCAGAGGCTGCGCTGGGAGCAACGGTAGTTTTGATACGGCTGCATTCAGAACATCAGTCTGTGATACTAGTTACCATGACAATCATCCTGGGAGGGAAATGCACTTCATGCCAGCATAAATAGCAGCCATGCATGCATGGTTGTCTAAAGGCCATTCAGTAGCTGACGTTATGTTCCTGATTTATTGTCTCCATGGTGATTCTTTTGTGGACGATGTTACCTGAGAATCAGCGATGGAGAAAAAGTTTTCTGTAGACTGAGCTCGTAGCTCATCCTTCTCCAGGCTGTGCGTCCCGCTCCTCTGCCGATTTCCTGTCTGACTCCCGTCCTCATCACGGCGATCGGAAGCATTGCATCGTCAAAGATGGGTCGACATCACACGCCGCGTGCTGCCACGCCCCGTCTCTAGAGTGTAAAGTGCTGGAAAAGATTTCAGTCGGCAAAGATCAGGTAAATATTTGAAATGACAGAAATGTTTTTTAAGTTTCTGCTCTGAACACCGATGTCCTCCTGCAGGTTGAGGTGTCTTGTCCCACCGGTTGGACTCTGACAGACTGCAAAACCGTCTCTCAGGGCTGGGCTCTCGTGGGTCCAGGGGTTACAGGAAACAGCTGCCGTTTTGACGGAATCACAGCGGCTGGAATCACAGCCGGCATCGCTGTGTGCTGTCACGTCAGACCACCTCTCCACTGACGCGGCCCTGAACCTTTTATCAGCGGTTGTACTTCTGGAAAACTGTTTTGTGTCCATTTTAAAAAGAGGTGAAATGCACAGACATGTACGGCAAATAAAGGATGTTTCTTCTTCAACGTATTAATGCTTTATGGTCCTTGGCTGTTTTAACACAATTTTAGTTTGAAGAGAAAATATTTTGTATTTTTAACAATTCTGAAATCTTTTTGTGAACATAGCATTTCCTTTTTTTTAAAAAAATAATATTGCCATGGTTGTATTTATGACTGTTCTTTACAAACCTATAAAAACATAGTTTTAGTGAAACCTTTAGGGATGTAGTGATTCATGTGGCAGCTTCTAGACGTGCTAATAGTTATGTTGACATGAGGATATGAACCAGTGAGGAATTAGGTAGTGAATGTGTTGTATTCAGCTGGTCCTACCAAACCATAATGGGACCTGTAGTAGTTGTAATGATTCTGGCTTCATTAATTTTATACCATGTGGTTTTCTTCCAGTTCATAATGTGTCTGTAGCAGAGGAACATCTCCAGGTCAGACTGGAGGTGAACAAGAGAAGCTTCTAGGCTGGAGCGGCCTGATCAGCAAGAGATGAATAAATCAAACTATAAATAATAATAAAACTATGATTCTGTCATATTTATCTAATTAGTTAAAAGGAATTCAGCCAAAGCTAAAGAGACATGCAGATTGAATATCTAATTTTATCCTGAAAACAAAGAAAACCCTGCAGAAATCAACATAAAGGATAAAAATCACATTTGAAAGTTTGATTGAATTCTCTGACAATGCGTAACCATAACAACAATGTCCACAAAAGGTTGTGCATTCCAGTTTATTTTATAACAAATTTCCCCTTAATCAAACTCTGATGTACAAATTAAAACTGCGTTTCAACATGCATTACAGAATCCTGCGACAACAGAAGTGAATCTTCAAAATTGAATGATAGTAAAAACCCAGACATAAGCTGACCCCCCCTCCCTCCTCACACACTCACCCACCCCACCCTGGAGCCCCCCCCCCCTACTAAAACAAAAGATGAAGTTCTTCTGTGGTGGTGTTTTGAGCAGAGGGACAAACCTCAGAAAGACTGAGTGTGACACATGCTTCCATGGCCATGTGTGTGTGTCTCACAGCGCCACCAGATAACACACAACCAGCCCCCGGAGGAGCGGCGTGTGTGTGTGTGTGTGTGTGACAGTAAGTGCTCATGACCAAATTACACAGCAAACACAAGGGAGTGGGTTTTTTTTTTTTTTTTCCTTCTCTGCCACACAGAAAAGACAAACTTCAACATCATTTACTGCCACACATGCAAATGTTTCAGCGAGCACGAAATGACATTCACAGCTAGTGAGATAGAGGAAGGACTTGATGGGGTGGAAGTGTGTGTGTGTGTGTGTGTAAGGGCTAAATAGTGTCTTCCCTCTTCTCAGGCGTTGAGGATGTAGAGGAGGCCTCAGTGGATTTATCACATGACTACACCAGACAGAAAACCATTTTGGATGATTGCTTCGTAGGTCTTCATACTGTAAACATTTACCTGTTAAAGCTGAGAGCTAATCTGCTAAAGGAGTTTAGGCTCGTGTCTTCACAACAACTGGATCAAAGCGTAGCTTCCTCACAACTATCAGCACGAATCAGTATCTACAAAGAGTCTCTGCCTGAGTGCAGAGAAGCAGCATTGAACCCGTCACCCTTCTTTATTAGGGTAACGCTTACGCCCCCCCATCCTCCCTCATGCGCACAGAACCAACAACCAACCATTACATTCCTACAATCCTTTGTCACGACACACAGAGGATATTTTCCCTGTATTACTTAGGATCTGAAGGGGACGCAGCCGGACGACTGGGTGGGTCTCACAGTCGGGACGCGTGGAGCAGACGTGAGCTCACCTCTGCAGAGATAAGATGACGGTGTCAGACGGGGGGAGATCGGGAGGTTAAGGCACTTCAATTCTCCCGATTACCGGAGAAGGGGAAGGTGGATGTACGCTGTTCTCGTACGCGACCAGAGCTACAGGTAGGTTTTAGCTCCTCTGTGTGGATTTCCAAAGGTAGACAAAAGCCACAAACTTGAACACAAACGAGAATCAAAACGGAACCTGATAAAACAGAGGTAACAGTGAGATAAGGAGGACTTGTTGTTTGTGAGCGAAGTCGATGAGTGTCACACATTTGCATGTTTTTTCACAACGTCTATCAAATCCTATCACTAAATATGTGTTTATAGCCTTGGCACCTGAAAATAAAACATGCTCCTGAGCTCCCCTTCAGTTGGCACTGATGGCCCACTACCACTGACCGGTGTGCTTCCTGATCAGCGTTTTTCTTGCATAAGGCTTGAGTCCCTAAACATCCTCTCAAAAAGTCAATTCATCCAGAGTCAAAGCAAAAAAAAAAAAAAAAAAAGTGGCAAAGAAAATAAAAAGTCAGCAAAAAGAAAAGAATAAAAATCCAGCACAAAAGGCTGCCTGACAGCAAGAATAACAAGTGGAGGGAGAGTGCTGACCGCGGCATCACTTGCTCCAGATTTGCTGAGGGCCGGGCACTTGTCCTGTTTCTAGGACAGCGTCTGTCCCGTACTGCATCTCCCATGGCTACACCGTGGCCACCAGAGTGAAAGGTCAAGTTGCAGGCATAGCAGCTCGCTATCAGGGTTTCCATGTGTTTGCATAAGTGGCACTGAAATTATAAGGTGTTAAAAAAGCAAAGGAATCCGCGATTTGTGAGGAGGCTCTAGAGGAACTCACCAGTGCTGCTGTTTGTCGCTCTAGACTGGACCGGACTATAAAGTGCATACTGAACCCGGCACCTCCTTAGTGCTCGTGTGTGGAGGTGTTTCTGTACAAGTGCACGGATATGTCTGTAAGTTCCTCTAGAGCCGCTAACCCCCACCTCTCGCGTTTTACATGGCTGTGAAGAAGAGCACAGGAGACTTTAAAATATTATCTTACACTGGAAATTACATATGTGGAGCAAATCTTTACATTATGAATATCTACGTAGATACATTGGCAAATATGAGCAGAAAATTGTTAAAACACAACCTGAACCCATCCTCCACCTTGCTGTCATTCTGAGTGAATGAATGAATAAAAGGATAAACTGAAGTCATCCGTGATTGTGGAAGGTTTTTTTTTTTTTTTTTTTTTTTTTTTTTTTTTTTTTTACACTTTCCACTGTAATTAACTCTTCTGCCCTTAATGGTAATGCATCTCCATCATCGCCTTGGCTGCTCAAAAAGGAAGTAATTTATAATTTATTCATAGCTCCTTTGTTGCCATAGCGACCAAGAGAGTAAGTGTTCTGATTGGCTTGTTGTGGGGTCCGAAATGTCCTGACCAATCAGAGGCAAAGGGCAGTTCTTTCAGTCGGCTACCCCGAGCTGTGCTGCCTCGTCTTCACAGGGATGCTGCAGGTTGGCGGAGCTACGGGTCTACGTCCTCCAGATCGCTCTTCGAATCGCCGAGCATCATGGGAGACTCTGAACCCTGGGAGAAAGGCAGATTTTATAGTTGACATGAGAACAAAGCGATGTGATGTTCTAACGCAGAACAGAAATATACGATGCATTACAAACTCATTGTTGGATCAGAATTAGCCTGACACTCCCGTCAGCCACATCGGAGAAGAATGGAACAGCTTTGACTCACAAATAATCAGTCATTACCAGCCAGCCAGCAACATGTTCGCCTTTTGTTCCATTGTTCTCTTTTTTGGCTGCGTTCAATCACGTGAAAACCACACTGTGCTGCAGGCAGCGAGAGCGAGGCTTACCTGTCGGAGGCTGCGGTCCGCAGTTTCATTGGCTGGACTGCCGTCAGAGCCGTTACTGCTGCCAGACTGCTCCTTTTCATTCAACAACGCTGTGGCGTAGGCCAAGGTATCCTTCAGGGTAAACACACACACACACACACACACACACAATGAAACAGAGGGGGGCCGAGACAAAGGCAGAGCAGACGGCTCCAGGTGTGTAACAGAGAGCGAGTGGACGTACCTGTGCAGAGATGGTGCGCTGGAAAGTTTTATTGGTGGAGGTTTCATTGGAGATATTGCTCTGTGGAGTCCAGTAATGCTCTGTCATCTGAGAGGAGAGGAAAATGATGCAAGAGAACAGTGAGAATTAAGGAATATAAAAACAGCAGCAAGTGTGTCTGCCACAGGTGTGTTTCACTGAAAAGTGACTGTTAGAAACAATCACAACGGTGTGAAACTGAAGAATAGCAGAAGAGCTCACAAAGTCAAAAGAGCATAACTACTCAAAGATCATCTGTAAAAAAAAAAATATTCCAGTGATGTTTGTGACTACATTATATTTTAGAACTTGCCTTCTTTTGCAGCCACTGCACTGCCCAGCTCCAGTGACCCGACAGGTCTTTGAAGTAATCCTTGGCTGGAGCACACCTGTGTGGAAAATAAAAAGGTCATGGATTATCCTGAAAAAATTAGAATAAAGCATCAGCCATAATAACATCTATCAAAAATAAAAATAAAAATGAATACATAAAACTGATGTACTCACTTCTGGGCCAATGTCACCAGAAATTTGACACACTGGTAGCAGCGCCGGCTGTCCACGTTGTTACTCTGATGCATCAAAGCTGAGGAGGTGGTTAATATACTGGTTACTGGTTAAATATTCACACACAATAACAGACAATCCCCACAACTGGTATGTCCATTGTTAAAAACACAAAGAAAAACAGGATATGATCAACAGAACTGTGTTTCACACAGCCGACGCACCTAGAAGCCCTTTGTCCGACTCAAAAGCGTACTTCAGTCTCTGGGTTTGCAGCGGATCCTCCATTACCTTATTAACAAAAAAAAAAAAAGAACTTAAGTGATGCCGATCAGAACAGAACAGAACGGAATTAACCGACGATCACTCACTAGCAGCTCCTGCAGCATCTGAAAAATGTTCTTCAGTTCATGAGGTGGAGCAATTTCCAGCTGAGTCTGTTCAACACGAAGGATTCAGGTGGTGTTAAAAAAACAAACACTAAACGTCTGTAGGTTGACGGAGGTTCAGAAGCGTTATTGTTTTACCTTTAGCAAGTGTAACACACCCAGGGAGAAGGGCTCATTACAGAATGAAATGTAGGTCACCATCTCTATCAGCAGAGACAGCGGCCCGGACAGCTCACGCATGGCAAACATCACCTGGTGGATTTTTATAAAGAACAAAAACATAGCATGAGTCTCTGAGCCGGCGGCTGTTTGTCCTGATAAATACACAGATAAACAGGGAAATAAAGGATTGTCCAGCTCTTTTACTTTTTTTCCCCCAGACTACTTTGTTACCTCTAAAAGGTAAGGCTGTCCCTCTGGAGTGAAAAGTGAGGCCAGGATGTCTGCGTGGAGGGGGAGCAGGGAGGACGATGGGATGGCGCTCAAGCGCAGATTAAATCCACTCGGAGCTACGCAATGAGAACGAGCCATGAGGATCTGGACTGAGAGCTGCAGCGTACAGAAAAATCACGGCCCTCAGGTCTCACCTTGTGTCTGCTGGGGGCTGAGGTCCGAGTGGAGGGTGATGAGGGCCAGAGTGCTGTGGAGGTGAAGGAACTCCCGGGCCTGAGCAGAACTCCAGCGCCGGTTCTGCAGACACAATGTTTGGATTCTTATTTTTTATTTTTTTGGGATTCTTATTTCATTCACGAGGAGTACCAAGTTAAATTAAGGATGTATAGTGACTGACAAACTGTACTATTATACACCCAATGTTATGCTGTTCTACCTGGTTGTTCTGCCTGTTGGGTCCCAACAGAAAGATGAGCATCCGACGATAAGCAGAGTGTTTCAACAACAGCTGGCAAGAAGCACAACCCTGAGAAAGAGACAGAGAGAGGATAACACTGATAAAACCCTCTTTTTATTTATTGTGTGCTCTGTGAACATTAAGTCCTCAAAAATGTCCAAATCCATGTATTTGCTGTTGGTTCAATACCCTCTGAGCGAAGTTACTGAACAGGCCGAAGTACTGCGCGCAGTTTTTCACGTTCTCAGGAACATCCTTGTCCAGTAAGGACAGCAGGGCGTCGGTCAGGTTGTCCAGTCCTGGGTCTCCAAAGTGGAGCGCGCTCTCCAGAGTCTTCTCCAGGATGGACGCGACCACGACCCTCACCTCCCTGACGCTACACTCCAGGAGACAAACCCTGAGGATGGAAACAACAGAAATGTAAATGATGAGCAGGATAGACGGAGCTGAATATGATTAACACCGTTTAACCAACCTCAATTCCACTTGAGTGACAGTGAACACAGCTGAGTGCATCTTCCTCATGGGAAGAGCCTGTGGTTGGTGGGGGGGGGGGGTACTATAATATGAGCATCTGATGCTCAACAACCAATCGCGTTTGAGGGCTGTACGATCGCCTCATGGCTAAACATAGTTGTGTAAGACAACACGTTTCAGAAACACACATTTTGTGAAACTATCCTTGGGTCTCAAGTGTTTGCATTCCACAATGGAAGTGACCTACAACCAATGAGCAACGTGCACACAGGTGGTCTTCATTCAACTGCTATTGATGCAAATGCAACTATGTGCATGCACCTGAGTGTGTGTGTGTGTGTGTGTGTGTGTGTGTTGAAAACAAAAGCTAAAGAGGTTAGCTTTGACGAGTATCTGAGTGAAGCTTTGGCGGCGGCTGCAGCATCCTCAGCGGGTGATTTCTCCACCTAGCTCACAGTTCAACGTGCATTGATTAGAATGGACTGTGCTGCCAGGTCTGTATCACATATCAACAGGACAGCTACAAAAGTGCTGCAGCGGTGAAGCCCAGGACGAAGCTTCACTATCATACGGTACATCCATGCTGGGTGGACGCCTCCAGCTGAGATGATGGTTCAAAACGACACGACAGGACCCGGCCTGACAGATTTTAGTCAGGCGAAACCACTCCTTGTCACGAGAAACCAATCAGTCAGACCAGTAGAGCTGATGTTAAATAACATCTATCGTGTCACAAATACAACAAGACATCCGACTGGAGGTCACACCCCTGACCTGGTGATCTCACGCCCCTCCGGTCCCACCAGGTACTGGACCATCCACTGACACGCCTCGGAGCTCTTTGACAGCAGCACGTCCACCGTCGCCATCCACTCCTCTGTGTCCACCCTGCAGGACATCCCAGTTAAAACGTTGCTGCATGTGAGGGATGTTCATGATTGACGTGTCTGTGTGTGTGTGTGTGTGTGTGTGTGTGCACGAGTGTGCGAACCTACCGGAGTTTCTTTTTGGTGTGCAGATAAGTGTGAAAGAGGAAGTGAACAGCCAGCTGAAGACTCTCTTTGGCCATAGGTTGGTAGGTTGGATGTTTCAGCTTCGTCTGT
This sequence comes from Antennarius maculatus, assembly GCA_013358685.1. Taxonomy (NCBI): domain Eukaryota; kingdom Metazoa; phylum Chordata; class Actinopteri; order Lophiiformes; family Antennariidae; genus Antennarius; species Antennarius maculatus. The sequence goes on along the minus strand of CM023610.1, from coordinate 4,554,506 downwards.
AACACAGAGCATCCATCGTGTCTCTCTGCTCGCTACAACCCTCATTACTGACAGTCAGTGGTATTTTCCCTCTGAGTTATTTAATGCTTTGACTTTGTTTCTATGATATGATGCATCCTGGGGCAATGAAGTGAAATAAACTTTAATAATCCCTGCAGGAAAACTGTTATTTCAGGATTCTAGTCTGGGTTAAAGCACATACTGCATTGACGGAGGCCAGGGAGAGGGTGAAGTTGAAGTAGTCGCTGTTGTAGACGTCTCTGTTCCTCATGAACTTGAGATTCTCATCCCTCACCATCTACTCCAAACACAAATGAAAAGGTCAAATGAAGGCGAGTGCTCACAGAACGATGCTGAGTCATCAACGCTCTCGGTAACCTCCGTGCTTCGTCTCCAGCTCCCACACGGGCAGATCGCTGCTGCCTCACCTGATATATGCTGGCAGGCATCTTCTCCACAAACAGACCCTTCTTCTCTCCCTTGCGGACCAGGCGGGTGAGAAGGGTGAGGCGGTCGTTGTTGGCTCTCGGGGGGCGAGGAGAGGACTGAGGCGACACATCAGGAGACGATGGAGCAGACCTGGAGACACACAGAGATGCAGGAGAGATGATGGCAGGTTGCCTCACCGCTTAGGAATCCTTCTGAGAACGTCAGGGTTATATATGAATGAAACCTGTGAACATGAATCTGATCACACGAATCTGATTATTATGTGTTATAATAACACAGTGGGACACTGTATCCATGAACTCAGTGTGGTGGGGGGGTCCACTCACAGCGTCAGGTCCTCTGCTTCCTGCCTCATGATGCTCACTCGGCTCTTTTTGGGCAAGACGGGTGAGTTCTGGTCACTGATCTTCTGATAAAACAACATGTACGCGTTCCAATACCTCCTCCGTACATCAGGGTATGGGTTGGCTGTACACACACACACACACACACACACACACACACACACACACACACACACACACACACACACACACACACACACACACACATTGAAAATACAGTCAACTTTTTTGTTAGCATTTTCATTTTTTATTTCTATAAACGTTTGAGGGGGGAATACTGACGTTTGATACTTGAATTCACTCGCTAAAAGTTGGTGTGTGTCACTTACATTGGTCATAAACTTTGGGACGGTACTCCCCACCAAAACACTCGTACTCCAGAGTTTCATCATTCATGTCAAACTCCTCCACCATATTGTCATTGAATTTGTACCAACGCCCACGGCCACTGGAAGGACAAGGAAAAGTCACACTGTAGTCATATTCATTAAACTGACCTCAGCAAGTTTAACGGATTATAAATCAATGAAACCAAAAACAATAAAAAGGGATTCAAACTTGTACAAAATGTTCTGACTTCTTTGGTGGGAACAAAAAAAAAAAACAAAAACGAAAAACAGACATTTCTTCAATGACATTTATACATTTTGCTGAATTCAAGAGTTCACAGAGAAACGCATCAAACAGTAAAGGTTTTCCACCCAATGAGTCTGGAGCCTTTGCTATAAAGATCCGATCACTGACATCTAACTGATTAAGAATAACTGGCTTTGAAGCAGCTCCAGCGTTAATTTCTCAGAGCAACATCAGCGTCCTTTTTTTCTTTGACTCAAGCAGGGATATCAACAAGTCAGCGAGTGCCGAATATTAGCTCCTGTGGTCTCTTTACATTCCACCTCTTCAGTGAGCATTCCTGCCTTCCAGAGCCAAACATCTGGAGACGCTTATGAACCGAACCACAACAGCCCACAAAAGTCTGATGCTGCATTCATTTGTCCCGAGGAGGTCCTCTAAAATCTGTCTGGAAAACTAAAGCAACAGATTAATGCTTTAGTTATACGCTTATTATGTAAAGTAGGAACAGGATCTGGGAACTAAACTCTCTCTGAATGCTTTTGGTTTTCACAAATTAGCCCTTTAGATGAGTGAGGGGAGGAGAAATGTCTGCTGACGGCGCCCCTTACCGTCTATCTTTAATGAAGGAGTAATAGTGGCCTGCGTGTGCCTGACCGCTGTGGACAACAACCCCCACCAGCTCGTAGTTCTCAGAGATGGTGACTTTCTTTCTGGGCGACCCTCCGGCCGCGCCCTCGCCTCGGCCCTCCCCACCCTCTCCGCTGCAGTCTTGACGGGCCATTCCAGCAACGGTGTAGGGCTCCATGTTCAGCACCCAGGGAAACTGGACACCAAAAGCACAGAGTTCATAGAAATCACAATCAGAATTTGTGGGATTTGTAAGGAAACAATCCGTACATCCAAAGGGAGGTGACGTTTAAAAGAAGAACTACTTCATACCCGAATCTGTTCGTCGTATTTGATGGATCGTCCACTTTCCCAGTCGAATCCGAAGCGCATGAGGTGAATACAGAGAACGCTGGGGAGGGATTTGATGCACGTCCTCTTCACTGTGGTTCTCTGTAGAGGCGAACACATGCAGACATTTGAATATATCACAGCGGTGGAATAAAATCATACAGAATCAAACATAAACACACCTTCTCTTTGCACTTCTCACAGTAGTAGGCGTTACTCCCCTCCAGTACTTCTCCTCTGACAAACTGGTCCAGTGAGATCTCCAGGCTCTGACAAGATGTCACGCCGAGGTTCAAAGCCATGAAGGTTTCTTCACGCTCGTACCTAAAAAACAAACACACACACACACACACTCACAATCATCCACGACCTAAAATGATACATGATCTAAAATTCAAAAAGCAATCTTGAGGTTTGGGAAAGAAAATTTGTGTTTACCGATGAGGACAGTCTTTGCAGATCTTCTGGTCAGAGAAGATTCCCTGAAATGTGTTTTTGAAGATTTGTTCTCGACCCATTTTCTGGAGGAAAAAGAGGTTTTATTCAGCAATGTTTTAAATACTTGATTGATTTTTTTTTTTTTTTTCGGTGCGTGTGTGAACCTTGAGATGCTCATCAAGCTGGTCCACCAGACTAGTGAAGAACTCATAAGCATCCTGCTGTTCTCTGACATACAGCTCTTTGTTCCACATCTTGAAGATCTGCGACACACAACATATTCATATGTAGACAATAGTTTGTCAGTAAAATGTATTAATAACAGCAGCACAACAACACTGAACTATCAGCACTCGGCTCAGTTTGATCATAAGTGTTGGGACATCATTTTTGCTCCGATAGTGTTGCCTAGATACCAACACCAGACTATATACAGACCCACGTATTCATTAGGCCTGAATCAGAACCAAGCAGCACATTACTAAGAAGTATTCACAGACGGCACATGAATTGTGTAACCATGGATGCAAATCATCAGATTGACATTCATTCTCTGTCAGTATTTCTTCCTGTTTTACAATGGATGTATTCTAAGCAAAGACAGAAAGCAGTGATACTCAGTGCTGAGTGTCAGCAGCCGTACTTTTAAAAGAAGTTTTTTTTTTTTTATCATGTCAGTAACGTCTTATTTTGAAGTTGAAAGACTAAGGGCAATGTGTTACCTTCCAGAAGTTCTCAGGTACGTAGTACTGCAGTTTGCTCTCCATCAGGTGACCAAACAGAGACTGGACCTGGTAGAAAACGCTCTCATCGGGCTGATCGGTGTCGTCCTCAATGGCCAGGAAAGCCTTAAAATAAACATGGAGACTGAAACAGTCTGGACTGCAGCAGCGGATGCCCTCTGGTGACTAGAGAAGGTAAACAGCGCACAACAAATCTGTACCTCTGGTAGGCCCGGCTGCATGTAGAGCTGCTGAAACACAGCATTCATGTAACATGTGGCTCCACCGTTCTTCAGACCAACGAAACCTGAAACCGAGCGGCTCTCCACAGGGGGCAGATACTGGGAAAGACACGGCAACAGGACACGAGGACGGTTTCACAACAAACTATTATTATTAATATAGGAAATGTTATTTAGTCTGTGTCTTACATCAAACTCCTTGCAGAGGGAGGGGTCAGATTGGTGGTGCATGGACATGAGCTCTCTGGTGATGAGCTGGAGGTTTGACAGAGAGCTGTCGGCCAGCATCACCAGCACCTCGTAAGCTGCCAGCCTGCTGCTGGCTGTGCTGCACCTGAACACAAAATCACAAAGATTTCTTATAAAAAATCCCACAGCATACAAATAATTTTACCGATGTGTGGGATTAACTTGTCTTACTTAGGGTGGAAATCATGGCTGGGGGCCGGGGAGGGTGTGGGGTTTGAACTGTTGATGATGATACGTGAGGCTCGAAACAGAAAGTCATCCAACAGCTGCTGGATGAGAGATGGACCTGAAAACAAGAGTTAAGACATTTTTATATTTGCATTAATGTTCTCAACCCCATCAATCACCAAAACGTATTTCAAGAGAAGCTGATGGGTGCGTGGATTTCTGCCCGAGCTCACCGAGATGCTCCTTCTCGTTGCCGCAGAGAGAGAGCAACGTCTTGATGAGGCGGAGGTGTCCTGCCAGGAGGATGTTGTCTGCCTCGCTGGTCTCCATCTCAGAGCTCCAACTGGGCTCAAAGTTGTCAAGCCAAGAGATCTCATCCTCCAACATGGTGGCTGCACTCACTTTCACCACTTCCATCTCTGAAGCTGGAGGAAGAGGAGTACGAGGAGAGAATGACATGTCTTTAATGGATGAAACAGGAGCCTTTACACTTTCTGTTACACCAGTTCTTTCTTTCACCTGAAACAATCTTTATTTTGATATTGACTAAAGTGAAGGTAAATTTATCAGCTTACTAGTCAGGTCATCCAGAAGCTGACATCTTAGGTCAAAATACTCAGTGCACTGGGACAGCATCCTGAGAAGAACATGCCAGCATTAAAAAGGATCATGCATGCACTTCTTGAGTATTTCTGACTGAATTACCTCTGATTGACTCCTCTCATAACAGACGTTGGACTCCATAATGGCAGCTGAGCGGTGAGGATGACGGAAAGGAGGAACAAGTTGGGTTTCTGGACATCGGGGAAGGCGGAAGTGTCGGACTGGCTCAGGGTGTAGAGCTGATCGCAAGCGACACGGCGGATCTGATGAACAAAGGGACGAACCGCACGTGTAAATGAACCCCACGGCGACTGGGATGCATTTCTTCTGAGCAGGCCGTGAAACAAAATAAGGCTGTTTACCTCACCGCTGGGAGATCCCAGCAGAATATCGATGATGAAGTCACTGACGGAGGGAAGGTTGTAAAAAGAACCTGTAGACAGAAACCAAAAACATGACTTCCTGTCATTGCAGACGTCCGATAAACACACCACTAATGTGTTCATGTGTTTTGTGTACGACATCAGTAGTAAAAATAACATCAGTTATCATTTCTGTACTCTTGCGTAAACCTTACTGAGTTGCTGACAGCGTAACTGCAGACATGTCACCAGCAGCGACAGAGCCTCACGGGCGATGATGGCGTCTTTGATAGAGACACTCTGCTGTCTGACACATATCCCAGCATGCAATGCTGTTGGTGTGGTCTCACCCTCACTGCTGGAGCTGCAGTTGCTTCCTGTAAATAAGTACAGGACATTTGTTAGTTTTGCATCTGAAGCTTTTGTTTGTGGCACCAAAGAGGCTTAAACCAAGAGCTGCCGGCGACAAAATGCACCAATCTAGACGCAAGTAGAAGGAATGAATGAATAAAAACAAGGTGCTGGATAATTAGCACACATACAGAACGTCAACACGTTTCAGCACCATGTAGACTACATGTAAAAGCAGCAACGACAGTGAGAACGAAGGCATTTTCTGTGTCACCTGTACTGCTGGCTCTGGTGCGGACTCCCTGTGGCAGAAGAGAGCAGTGGGTCTCTCTGATTGGTTGTGGACTGCCTACCAGATCTAATCGGCCGGCCGCAGCTGCCCACGTCAGTCGCATGAAGCAAGCTACAGTGGAGGTGAAGTCACCCACCTCCATTGTCTAGAAAAGAGAAGCAGAAAAAATATCTAGGATTGTACAAAGAGTTTGGGGGCTGAAGAAACGACTATTACTGGAAATGAAAGCGTGTCTGTCCTGAGCACCTGAATGGCGACACGAGCAGCGGGTATGATCTCCTCAACTCTGATGGAGGAGCGCTCTGACAGAGACATCTGTCTGTAGGACGACTTCTCTGGAGTTCCACAAAGAGAGAGCTGTCGCCCGGTCCGCCCCGCGTTACGGAACGGACGAGACGACAGTGACTCGCCGTCTCTGATGACATCATCATCCAGCGCTGCTGGCATGCTCTGGCCAACTAGAAGAAACCTGCATCCACAGCCAACGGAGTATTAGTTTCGAAATGGTACGTGGCCGAGAGTATCCGCACTTGTGAGTGCATGTTATTTAAGACACCTGGCCAGCTGAAGGCAGATGGAATAGACTCCTTGTCTGGTCTCATAGTCCACCTCTGAGGGGATGGAATCTCTCTGCATGACGTTCACCACCAGACTGCAGAGGAAGCGCAAAATAATACAGGTCACAGAATTAAAAACAAAAAGAGCCTGAAGTGTTTGCTCAGTGGAGTTTTTTATGTTCCAGTGATGTGATGATGGCTGACAAATCTGTACCCACAGTGTAACAGACATCAGGTGACATTTTTTCTAAGTAGACCTGTTTTTACTACCTGAGGCCTCCTGCTCTGAGGAAGTTCTCACAGAAGGACCTGCTGCTGGTTTTGGCCATCTCATCATCCGATGTGGGCATGAGCTTTGAGCTCAACACCTACAAGACAACAGGTAAGATGGAAGACATCAAATGTAAACCTTACTCGAAGAATTTTTAAAAATTACTAAAACATTTTGTGATGTTTTAAATGTCCAACCTCCAAGTTGTACAGGACTCTAAAAGTGGACATGCCGGGAGCTGAAGATCTGAACAGAGACTCTAAGATGGATGCAGCACTGGGTTGATGCTGCTGCTTAGAGGTCATAGATGGAGAACGAGAACCTGTACCCTGGAACAGAGTTTTCTGCAGAACAGAGACACAAAAGAACAAGTCAGCATCAAATAAAAGGAAGTTTTAATATTGAGCCACAGCAGACTGGAGTACCTGGTGGCTCCAGACGCTGGATTCTTTGGGAACAAAGTTGTCAAGAGCATCTTGAACCTCTGGATCTGTTGGAATCAATAGCAGAAGATTCCTCACACGAAGGGTGATCCTGGGAATTAACACGAAAAAGAATTACTAAGCACCCCCCTTCAGTAGCCTGAGGTCAACGATCTCCATCGGCAACATGATTGTGAAACCTGTTAAAATGCACGATCCAGAACACAACCCCATGTTGCCAGAAAAAATCATCAAAATGTAGGAGATCAAATATCAAGCCGAGTTTCCAACAAAAGATTTGTCAATGAGTGTTTTTCAGGTATTGCATTAGGAAAGTTATTAAAAACTACAAAAAAATTAGCAAAAATTTCTTCAATCTGGAAACACTTTTTAATTCTTGATGTTTTTTGCCTCTTCCCAAAATATGCACCGAATTGGAGAAATGCCTTTCCAAATGAGTACAAATATTTATTGGAATATTGATTATTCTGCTGGTTCTATTCTGACAGGAAGAGAAGACAAACGAGTCAGAGAAGGACGACAGAGACCAGGAAAAGAAGCTGTCTCGTCTTCAAAGGTTCATTCAGTTTGCTTCAAAATAAAGTGTTTTGACCAGACATTTTAAATACTGATTCCTAACAACCTCTTATAGAGGCAGGTGCTCTAACGGTAACATGACGACAGATCTTATAAAGCACTGATAAATGTACTTTATCTGTTTCTGTAAGGATGGACCCACCTGGATTCATCGAGGTTAGCCAGCTGGTAAAGCATCTCAAACACATTACAAACCAGAGCCATCACCACACCAGGCAGGGACTTTTCCTGGAGACATAAGAACCATGAGAACAACATCAGAGCTCATGTAAGCCTGAGTGTGTGTGCAACTCTCGTACAAAATTGTATCACATGTGTGTAGAATTGTCCAGTCACGTCTAAGTGGTACCTGCTCTAAGGCGTAGGCTGAGTTAAACACAGCTGAGCTGGAACTGCTGGAGGCAGAGGCGGAGGATTCCGAGCTGCCAGAGGGCGTACCAGTACCTGAGGTCTTCACTGTCAGGCTCTGCTCATCACTGAAGCCAAGCTGTGACAGCAGCTTCTGGTCCCGATTCATAGTCAGCTAACAAACAGGAACCGCAAACCCAAAAAACAAAGAGTCGGTGGCATTTAGGCTTGAAGAATTTACAGCACACAGACTTATATTTTGTATCATGTGATTGGAAATCGGGTAGAACAAATCACAAAATACAGGCCAAAGGTGTCAAAAGAGGAAGACAAGGTGGGAAACATGACGACTCACCACACTGTCATTGGCAAAGATTTGGACATTGTCCACAGGACAGCTCAAATGTTCAGAGATCTTCCATCGAATGCTTCCTATTGTGTCATTACTGTGTGTCTGCAAGACACACCCACACACACACACACACACACAATCAGTAGGATTCTCCGTTTGTCATAATTATACAAGTGTCACAGGGCACTGGTGAAACTCCTGCAGTACCTCTAAGGTGAACGTGTCTTTGGTTGATTCGTATGTGATGTTGAGTGTAACAGGGTGTCCGTTGTACGAGGCCCCGTGAGGTAGAATAGTGCGAGGAACCGAGTACATATCCTACAAAGAACAAACACACAACACAATAATATCTTCAAACATGAAGTTCAAACAACCTAATTAGTCGTTTTAAAACTACAAACACAATCTGCATCTCTGTGTCCTGGGTTCTCACATATTTGTAATATAATGGTCCCACGCTATATTGAGGTTCATCATTTTTTACAGCACATTGTGGACACAGTACACAATGTGCTGTAAAAAATGATGAGCTAAAAAAAAAAAATCACTGTGTCCACATTGGCTGTATAACACTGTCCATCAATCGTCTACTGATAGTACAGAATGCGTTCAGCTTGATTCAGTTTAAATATACATAAATCTTCGATCACAAGCAGTGTGACTCGGAAGTACTGTACTGTATGTTTTCTTCCCAACAAACCACAATGTTGGCAAAACGTTCTGCACCGTCAAAGGCACCTGCAGTAGGACCCGACAGACAGGAAGATTCTAACTATCTGACAAAAAGTTGGGCTTCAGGACAAGTTAAGGAAGGTTACTCAGTTGTTATTGCAGGTCATTTTTAGAACGCAACTCCCGCGATACACAAGAGACCACCTTATACAGTAAAGAAGAGAGCCTACCTCGATAGTGATGACGTAGCGTTCAGCCAATAGCAGCAGTCTTTCAATTATTACCAGCTTAGTTGATCTAAAGATGAACAGACTATCAGCTGAAGAAAAGTATTTCTATATGTGTTCTTTAGTACAGGTAGTCCTCAGCACACAAACCCACATGGTTCCGAGGTTATGAGTAAGTTGTTTTTTTTACTAAATTTCAATCTATAACCGCCAATGTAGGTCATTTAAATGCCATTACTAATTTAAATGCAATACAGAAGAACTACTCCCTAGGACTTACCAGAAACAATAACAGGACATAAAAAAACACATAAGAAAATAAAATACAGGCACAGGTCGTTTTGAGTTACGTTGTTCTCGATTATACATAAGTTTAAAAAAATACACAGAAAAATAATGATCAAGTTTAAGTCATTTCACTCGACTTCACATTGGTCAGCTACAAATATTGTACTCTTAAAATCCCCAGGAAGCCCTTAAAACCACATCATATGTTACTGTACTTCTCTTCTTCTTCTTGTACAATAAATACAAATAAATACATTTACTAAAATGTGTGTTGTCCTGCTGTATAATAAACAGGAAAGTGCGTATTTAGAAGTTTTGGGTAGAGGAAGCTTTTATTTTGAAGAGAAAAAAACAGCACTTCTGCAATGAATGACGAAGAAGAAGCTGCTGCCCACAGGATAAACCTCGAGAAGACGTTCATAGGATGAAATAAAGTTTTGAGTTGTAAAAAAAAAACAAAACTACACAAAAACAAACAATAACAAGAGGGGGAGACGAGTGCAGTGGTGCTGCTTGGTGGGGCTTGTGGCAGAACGGAGAACTGCAGTACAATAGTTGGATATGGTGACGCGCCTTTATTCGTATCTCCGAATGTTCATTAAGTTGAATGTTCGTAACTTGAGGACTACCTGTATTCCAAGTAAACATTTGTTTCCATCATTGTCATTAAATAAAACCTATCTGGATGAGTGCTCTTAAGCCATGTTCTTACCCAAACCCCCCTCGGTACCTGGATGGTGATTGTACAGATGTGGCCACAGTGGGCATGGCAGTGGCCGTCAGCATCTTGGTTGCTTTTGTCACAGCGTGGGTTAAAGTCGGCCCGCCCAGGGCTGAGCTGGCTGCCTGAGAAAGAGACGTGAGACATGAGGTGTTGATTTCTGTTAAACCAACAACCATTGAACACGTAGTCATTCCTTCACTCACCTCTAGTCGCTTATAACAATCGGCAATGAATTTCTTGTGCAAAGACACAGAATCCTATCAGAAAGAGGCATCATGTGATTTTAACACCGGACATGTTAAAAGAGATGTCAGATGATCTCATAACATGAAGGGAGTGATAGAGTGAATCTGAGCACACACTCTTACATCTACACTAACCTTCTTCATTTTGGGATTGAGATTAGTGTAGCTGTACGTGATAATGAGCAGGATTGCTTCATTAGCTATCTCCTCATCAGGGCTTTCCATGGCGATACGCCAGATAAAATCCATTCCTGACAGGTCAAGACGTTCCACACACTGTAATTAGGCCACAAAATATGTTAAAAATTGACGTGACTGAAGACACAAAACACCTTTACACATATTCTGATTAAGAGAAACACGGAGAACAAACCAGCTGAGTTCCCTGACGTTTGAGCCGATGGTCGCAGAGATTGACGTTCTCAAAAAAGGTCTTAAATAGGTTGAAACCTGAGGGATGCATAAAAGGTGAACTAGTGCATCATTTACTTTATTCATAAGCCAGTCCTGAAATGCTGCTGTGATGCTGCTGACAACGCTGCGGTCTCTCACCATTCATGGTGATTTCATAAGGCTCCAGCTTCAGGATTTTCTCCTTGAAGAGTTGCTGCTGAACGTCACTCTCGAGGTCATGCTGTCCTTTGGTGAACCACTCAAAACACATCTGCAAACATGGAAGCATGTTTAATCAGTCAAACGTTATTATCCAACACCTTAAAACAACTCATAATAGCTAACCAGAGTGCTTATCTCCGCCTAGTGAACTTAAAAATCCTGGAATGACATGAAATGACAAATGAAATGTTTTCCGTCTACATGGAAGCTGAGCGCAGGAACCTCAGACAGGATGTGCTTGTTCACACAAAGGTTAAAGTAAATATTCCAGTTTTTATATCTGGTGTAAATACGTTACTTTCTAATAATTTGTTGATCTCAAGTCTTTGCACATTTAGATGATTCCTTTCTTTCTTCAGGGTCATTCTATGTCACATGCTTTGAAGCATGTGTTACTTTAATATAGAAAACTGTGCAAGTCGATGTGACAGCATTGTTTTGTTTTTTATTAGACAGTATTATGGACCAAGACCAACACTTAAAATTTTGCCAGCATTTTTGCCGTATCTTTCTCCTGAGCATCCAGAACACCCCCCCCCCCCCCACAAACAGCCAGGGACAAGACCTTCATTTACATTAGTGCTTTCATACCTCACGGTCAAGTTCACAGACATCTGGCCCCGACACCAGGCACTCCCAGAGCTCTTTGGCCCTGTTCCACACCAGGTACAGGCTGGCCTCCTGGAGGAAGAAGGCCAGGAAGCGCAGGTGGCTGTCCAGATACTAAACACGTTTCAGGGAGAAAAAGTCATTTGACCCTCAGACTCACACTGTTTATCACTGAGCTGCTCAAATGTACTATTTTCTGTTTACAGCTCAAACATGATGCCATATACAGTATATATCCCTTAATAAGGCATATAATTATGAAATTATGATTACTTTAAAATTGCTTTAAAGTAGTTATATGAATGAACGGCCGTAGAAAATATTATCAACAAAAATAATGTAAGAAATCAGTTTACTGGCCTAGAAAAAATAAAGATAAAAACCTCCTGGTAGGTGTATCTTCCATCGACCAGAGTGGAGCCCGAGAGGCCGTTGTTTCCCCCGGCGGTCACAGCCAGTCGATGGCAGCAGACCAGGGATCCTGTGATCAGCTTGACAATCTCAAAATTTTTCTTCAAGTCCTGAATGATGCTCTGTGTGAAGACACGGAAACATTACATCAGAAACGAACCCATTAGAAACATGATGCATAATAAAGAAATACACACCTCACCTTGAACAGATTTGATATGCTCCTAATCCTACGATCTAACATTTTGACTTTATTTACAACACTGATTCTGAGGTGCTGCAGGTTTCAGCCAGCGGGTAACGTTTGTGTTACCTTGTCTTGTTTCTGATATGTCTGCTTGATGAAAGAACGAGTGATTTCATGCAGCTGACGGAGAGCAGGAACAACCCACACAGCCTGAGGACTGCTCTGCTGAGACGCCTGTGGAAAGGCGCACACACACACATCATATGATTATATACAGTCGTGCAAAAACTACAAATACAAGTCACAAAAACAGAGGGCTGTTGGTCAGCTTTTGTCATCTCAGACTGTCTGGAGGCGTAATAACAAGTGAGAGCAAATCAGAACAAGGAATGTAAAACATTTTGACTGCTAAAATATGCTCTGCTTAAATTTGTCTTTAAATCCCCAATTGATTGCGAAGCATCTTTTTTTTTTTTTTTTTTAATTTTTTTACATAACCAAGGTTCTGATCAGATCTCTCTTTGCATGAGTAAATTTGCTCGCGCTTCCACCAAAGCTGAAAGTGTATCCAGCAGTAAAATCACTCACTTAATTAAAGCAGCTCTCACTAGGTTTAGATCAACACCACTGTGTAATCATTAGTCACTGAGACTGAGGGAAGATTAACAGACACCTGGGTCAATGACCTCATGTTACGATCAAGAGTGAAATCATCCAACACCGAAACCCCTCTGTGGTCAAGCCCTTTCCCCTCATTGGCTGACAGGTGTGAAACAGGGAGACAGGACACACATTTGTCGATGGAACTTCAGGTTCTACATCTCTTACTTTGGCCATTAAGTTTGCTTTCTTCTTGCCCCAACTGCCCAAAAGAAATGAGCTTTGCATTTCACTGCCTTTACTGTCCTCCTGAGAGTGAGTCTAGAAACATATCATTTAGTTGAGGTTGGACATCTGTTCACACCCGCGTGATATGAGAGTGATAGAGCTCCAGTCATGCAGACGAGGTCCACAGATGATGTTTTACAAGAAAAGCACATCAAACATTGATTACTGTATGTCTTACGTTTAGGTGTATTACCTGGTATATTTTACAACTACTACACATGGAGGCTGGTTTCCTTGAAATTCACTGATCTGGACATTTACAGTTGGAGATGTAAATAGCCGTCCAAGCCAAGGATAATATGTATAACAAAACTAATATATTGTTTTTAAAATCACGCTAGCTCAACCGGATAACAGACTGTACAACACAACTGTACGGAGAAAACATTGGTCAACATTAACATTTGGAATCCTAAAGAGCCAGTAAAACCAGAATGACCGCCTTCATACAGGAACCAAGTTTCACTTTTGCTTCGTTTTGTCAAGATCAAAAATCCAGTGACGACTTGATTCAACGTTAATATGAACTGTTCTTTAAAAAAAATTACAATTATCACAATACTGACAGCCCAGATTAATGCAACCAATTTAATGCATCAATAATTATAATTTCTCCTATGACAATATATTTCATATCCTGTCATTTTAGTTATTTAAGTTATTTTAAATTATCTGTTTGTACATCAGAACTCACAGAGGAAGGCTTATAGTTTAAGAAAAATACATTAGTGAATATGATAGAGTTACAGGAAATGTAATAGTAAGCATCAATGACGTTTAGTCAAAGTGATCAAATCTATTTAACAAATAAAAAAACAAAAAAAAACCAAACCCTTGAACAATGACAATGGAAGAGGTGAAGGTCTGAACAGTAGATCTAACAAGGACACCCTAACTTTGGAACAAAACTGTCACAGCAACTGTAGCTTTAACCTGAGCCAGGAGCAGCTCTATTTTCATATGTCATTGACAATATTCACACACAGACATGCACACACACAGTCTCACCTTCTTAATGTCCTCAATACATTTTATGATGTAACTGCGTTTCACCGTCTCCTTGACAGCGTAGGCATCGCTCAGAATTCCCAGGTGCTCCTCCAGCGCCTGCTGGACTAAACTGGTCGGCAGGGTGGGGAGATGAGCCAACTCCCACAGCACCTCCAACACCTAAACACAATAAAAAGATTTCCCTGGAACCTCACACAGCAGACGCCATCTGTTTTCCCAATTGCTTTTTGACGTCCTTCTCCGTGACAGGATGATGGATTCACCAACACACCTTTCCAGTTGTAGTTTCGGAGCGAGCTTCTCTACCGATTCTCCCGATTAGACTGAGCAGCTTCTGCCTCACGCGGTCACTCTCAACCTCCCAGCTCTGACCAACGTGCAAACAGGTTATTAATACTCCTATAATTTGATTTACACATCACTTCCATAAGTGGTAAAATTTCTAAAACTCTGAATAAGAGGCACTGACCTTCTGTATGAGGACGAAGAGGTGGGTGAGTTGGTCAAAGCTGAACTTCACAGCAGCGGCAGCGATGATTGTATGAATGTTTTCTATCACAGTTGATGACTGGCCCGCCTGAAATGTTCCCACAACATTCAGTAGATCCATCAAAGATGAGGGGAAAGCATTCAGTACGCTCACAGCTAGAAGAGCTGAGAAGAAGCAGAGGCTGACTTCTGCTCATCAGAGACAGGGATCCCTTGTTACTCGGGGTTAATGCGTTCCAGGATACCCGCAAAAAAAGAAATTCCGCAATAGCGACAAACTATTTATTTTATCATTTGCGGTAATTTAATCGTTTATGAACCCTCCCCATACTGATATTAAACCACCTTGTGTCTGTGTTACCTTTTACCACACTCTCGTATATTGTTTAAAGCGCTTTTAAGTGTTTCTTTAATACACGGAAGTGCGCTGCGTTCCGTGACTCTTGGAACGCAGTGCACTTCCAGACGCTGTCAGCCAATAGCGTACGTGTACGGTATCACGTGACCTAAAAATCTGCGATGTAGTGAAGCCGGGACATCTTGAACCGCGGATACGCGAGGGATTACTGTATTACTGTTATGATATCCTGGTTAATTTATGATTCACCTACGTTTTAAAATAAATGTAAATGAAAAAAATAATAAATTTGTGTCCAAAGACACAAATGTCTCTGCTGCAGGATAAACTCATGCTTGTGCGGTGTGACCACAGCCTTAATCTCAGCAGAACAATCTTCGATTTCAAGAATAATGAAAAAGAAGAAACTATAGGATGCCAATCTTTACAGTTCCAAAAGAGCATTTGTAAAATACCACTTAATGGTACGTAAGTTATTTGAGGAGTTGTAGTCAGATCATCCCTTCTTTAATATGTACAGATGGATAAATAGAACTCTACAATAAAGACATGTTTTCACATAAACAAATAGAATATCAGCAAAGACTGTACCATCAATTTGCCAACAGTGGAACACAGAGACCTGCTGGAAATGCTTAATGGCCATTTAGACAGAAGTGACTGTAGTTACTATGGCGATGTATTCCCTGATGCTGACCTGTATTCTCCAGATCTTGGAGAGTTCGTCCAGAGACAGTTTACTCCCCAGTAACTCAATGATTCCTTTAATTCTCTCACAGTACTGAGCCTGGTCAATGTTTCCTGGAACAAAAACACAAATCATGAGCAAGCTACCACTTAGTGAGCGGTTCAAGTTTGAATACGTGTAATTTTAAGGCTTTAGTGATGCACTTTTTATTTTTCTACTAACTTGTGGCAGGAAGTGATGTGTTTTCTTACCTTCTAATGCTATCGATAGGACTGAGTTCTCCACCAGCCAGTCCAACAGTTTATCCGTGTCAATGGCATTTTTCACCGTCTTAGACACAGTACTCTCCTCTATTAACTTTGTCACCTGAGAGAAATGGATGCACAAACGCCGCATAAGATGACATCAAAAACTTTTATTTGGTTTGAACCTGATCGTTCACATCTTTAAAGAGCTGACCTCTTTAAGGGAGTTCATCTTGGTGGAAAAGTGGGGGGTTTTGAGCATTCGCAGCAACGTGTCCAGCCGCAGGTCATCCACCACCGCCACCAGCTCCCTCTGGAACCTCATGCAGAGCAGTTTGATGGCCGACAGCAGGTCCGGGATGCTCACCAAACGCTGGGGTTGAAAGACATGTCATCACATCTTTGTTACGTGATAATACAAATTAGTTCTCTAACCTTTTTTGCACCACAGACTGGTTTAACGTCAGACAATGCTGTCATGGGCCGGCCTTTAAGGTGGGGCGGATATATAGAACAAAATAAAATGATACGACCAGCATAAAAACGGTTTCTTTCTAAGTATAATAAGAAACGTGAATCCAGGTTTATCAGCAGCGTCCTTGTTACATCACATCATTTGTTTTTTGTTGGCTTTGCTAACTTGGGAGTTTCAATTTAGCGGTAATGTATTCTGTGTCCCCATCCGGAGCAGCCCCTTTAAGAAGTTAGCATTTTGACAAGCATCAAGAGTCGTATACAGATGTGGTTGAGCGAATCCGGTAATTTTCTAAAACAAAACATCATTTGGAATCAGATAATTAATAAAACAGAAATAATGTCATTCATGTATTTTGTCTGTGTGCCTGGTACCAACTGTCACTCAGACTGGTACCGGTCCACCACCCGGGGGTTGGGTACCACTGCTCTAAGGTGGTGTAAAATGAAAAATGATTTAGGATGTTTTAATCATATACTGCATCCTGTTATGGAGAAAGAAATCTATTTGAATATTTTTTAAAACAAAGCCCTTTTTTCTGTATTTTTTAAAGATATTTGAGCCGTATATCAATGTTTATCAATGTCAAATAAGCTAGATGAACAATAGCAGCCAGCAAGCAGGACTTTCCATTGTCTTTTTATGTTTCTATACAAAGAGGGATGTAAATGTAAAATGCTACCTTGTCTTTAAGGTCCTTTTCTTCCAGGTTCTGCACATACGTGATCATCTTATGGATGACTGGATCAAGCATAGGCTAGAAAACAACATGAAACTGTGTGTAAATGGAAGATTGGCAACAAAAGTAAGACACTAAAGCAAATAACAATAGAACAGAAATCAGAAGAGTATAATATGAATAAATACAACTAATCATTCAAGCATGGCAACACGAATGAACCGACAGCCTGAAGATGTGAATTACCCTTGTAAGAGTAAACAGAAGAAGGTATAAACATACACAACAGTGGTCTTACCCAAGGAAAAGAAAAAAAAAGTGATGAAAAATGAGAACTGTAGGAGCAGACAGGACAGCTCACCTGGACGAGGCTGGAGTTTAAGTATTCTGCACCGACTCCAAGAGGCTGGACCAGAGCTGACACGCTCTGCAGATGGAAGGGAAAAACTCAGATATGACACAAACATACAAACCAAAAAGAACACAAAACTAGAAACACCAACAGAGCAAAGAACTGTTTTTTTACATCACTGCAGGAGAATCAGTGCAATCTGCCTTATGGCATCAATGCATTAGTCTTTAAACAGATGCTGTTTTTTCCACTGTTGTGTAAGAGTGATCTTCAACAGATGTGGGGACGAGTACTGAATGCTGTCATTTGTCAATCAGCACTACGCCACACGAGGTTAATGAATGGCTCCCGTGTTCCTGTTTCTTTCTATCTTCCTTTTCTGTTCCTCTCTCAGAGCAGCTTAAACCCCCCCCCCCACCTTCCCCCTCCATTCACTTAGCGGACCCCTCCCCTTGCACTTGACTTCCTGCTCAAAGCTGTCGAATGAATGAGTCACCCATGGGAAATAGTGGAGAAGACGGCACTTCTCCCGTTCTCTGTTCTCCTTTCCCTTTCAGCCTCTCACTCTCCCCTGTGCCGGGACTGTGTTCGCTATCTGACAGCTCACACACTCAACTCCCACTGCGACTCAAGTGTGCAGCGCTAGTTTGCAACTGGCCTATGTCTTATTAATATGCTAATAGAGATAAGGAGTGTGTGTGTGTGTGTGTATGTGTGAATCGGTGATTGTTCGCTGCTGCGGTTCCGGCCAGGTTCCCAGAAGGAAGCATCAGTACAAGGATTCCTTAGAACACATGAAACAACAGAGCATTTCAACCCGCACACAGCAGGAGGACGAGTGTGTGTGTGTGTGTGTGTGTATTAAAGAGAAGGGGAAAGATGAGACATTTAGGCCCCCGCAGCTGAAAGTGGAGGGTGTAAGCGTGGCGACCTTTGACCTGCATACAGCACCTCTATCATCCATCATCTCTCTAGCGTATGTAAAACTGTGTGGATAGAACAGGATGACAGTCAGGACTCCACTCACAGCGATCTCTATTTCATCTGTGTTGAGCTTCGCCTGGATGGCGGTGAATCCTCCCAACTCTCCAAACTTAAGAAAAAAGAAGAGGATGATGAAGATGAGGAAATACTGACAAACACACACACACACACACACGATGACTTTACTCACTCGATTCACTAAGTCAACCAGCCAGCCATGAGGCTCCTGAAAGAGATAAACATGTTTTAATAAATTTATTGTGCAATGACATTGCAAATTAGAAGCACACCGACACACACACACACACACACACACACACACACACACACACACACACACACACACACACACACACACACAGGTGATGTTTACTGACAGCTGTTTGTGTGCTGTTCCGCTGAGCGCCTGTGGCTCAATTACACAACACCCAGGGATATACTTTATTTGTCTGCACGTAAACAACACTACTAACTTGAAAAAAAAAGGGTAATAAGGAAGTGTGTGCATCCCTAATCGGAAAGCTTTACACACGTGCAAATGCATCTGAATAAATGGGCAGAAGCAACACCTCACGAGACAAGAAGCTCACGACGAGCGCAGACAAACAGGGTTTCCTTACTTTCTGATACGAGTTGCTGGGAGACACAGCGAACACGTTGGCTTCCTCTCCAAACACTTCGGCCCAGCTCCTCTGACAGACCTTCATGCGGTTCTTAAAATGGTACTCATTATCAGGATTAAAGGCCTGGACACAGCAACAAAGACACGTCACTTGTACGCATTCATTCTCTAGATGAAGTCCAGCCATCTAACATCACATCAGTAAGCTTCTTGTTAGGAGCGGATGTCTATCTCACATCAATCGTGAATGTTCACACCACAAGTTAACAACTGGCAGACGAACGAGTCGTCTGGGTGTTCTTCAGAGCACGTCACATACTGAGCACCATTATTACCCCAGGTGTTCTATTGTGTTCACAGACTGAAACAAAGCCCACCATGGTCAGGACTCCCATCAGGCTCACGGGGACGGGGTCCTGCTTCACCCTCTCTGCCACCAGCTCCACCAGCAACATGAGCATGTTGTAGATTCCCTCGTGGATCTCGGTGCCCCATTTGTGTACGGCACTGCTGGTCAACAACTTGTGGCAAGAAACAGAGAAGACAGGAGGAGGGGACAATGTGGCACAATGTGTGTTAATTAATGAAGCGCGACACTCACTCAGATCTCTGGGTCTTTGCTGCTCACCTTTTTAAAGGCTTCCGGCATGCACCGATCCATGAACCGTTTGCAGTTCTCATCAGCATCAGCGAGACCTGATGGAGAGGGAGATACAGGTTTTATATATTTATGGAATGTCCAAATAAGGAGAAACAATGTCTGTTTCAACAGAGTAACAGATTGAGCTGTGTAATACAAGTCTCCAAACTAAAAAAATAAACTTGTGAAAAACAACACACAGCTAAAAACAAAACAGACCACCCACACAACACAGATGAAGAATATTTACGTTTGTGCAGAAATAAAGATTTTTACGGTGGTCTTACCGTGCCGGGCGAGGCAGGTGGACGCGATGAGACACTTGCCCAGGGACTCCTCTCTCTTGTACGGTATGGACCAATGGTCGGTAAAGACTCGACTCTCCAGCTCATACAGGTTAGTGGTGGGGAACTCCATGCTGGCCCCAGAGCAGTTCCCATTCTCATCATTGCTCCTCTGGAAACACACGCACATGACAAAATTATGGCCAAATACAATGGCTGGTGCCTGTGTTAACACTTGCTTTGTAACACAGCAACTCTCATTTGTGTCAGGATAATCCAAATGACTGTGGGCAATGAGAAACATCAGGGTGATGGTTCATTTGTCCTTCCTCCGGGAGGCGGGTGACAGCAGTGATTTGTCCTTCATCTTTTTGGCCACCTGCTTCATTCCTAAAAGCTCCCTAAATAATTCTAGACACACACTGATTTTCTAAACTAAAGGAGCTATGACACAGTGTATGTGCTAAACTAAAAACACCTAACACATGCCACTGTTTTCTAATGTCTTAGCTTTTATAAGCTGAAATTACACTCACTCTAAGACAATTTTATAAGCTTCTCACTGATGGCTGGCGAGTTAGGTCTGTGAGTCTGTGTGGTGAATACAACAGAGGCCAAAATATTATTGAATGAATTAATTGTGGAGTCGTTTGTATTTTCATGGAGTTTTTGGACTATTTATGATTGAACAAGAGAAGTCCCTCCTCTGAATTGAAGCTGCTGCTCTAGGAACCATGTCCATCAGATATGAAACACTAAACCAGCTCAGAATTTGTTTACAATGTGATTATATGAACTCTATGAAGGTGTTAGGTTGTGTCTTCAATTTAAAAAATACCCCAGACAATGACAGAGCACTAGCCCACGAGGCTCAGCACATTATAAACGGTCCTGCACTGAGCAGTATAAATATACTTGTGTTAATGTTCATCTTTCTGAATGTACTGTATTTCCACATATTAGCATACATTATGGCCAATGTGTTTAGTGCATGTTACAGTGAGCTGCAAACTGATGCATTTACAACATTGAGAGATGGACTGGATGTACAGTAAAGACAATCGAGAGAGGGAAGGGGAGCTGAACTCAGAGAGGCATCATATTTCATCCCTTCCCTTTCTAAGAAAATTAGAAAAGGCAGATGGATGAAAGAAAGAGGAAAGAGAGAGAGAGAGAGAGAGAGAGAGAGAGAGAGAGAGAGAGAGAGAGAGAGAGAGAGACTCACATCACACCACCCCTAAAAAACATTGGATTCAAAGATATTTCACAAATGTTTTATATTTCATTGCAGGATTTAACTAAAATGGCCTGACTCGTTAATCTAAATCAGAGTGACAGGATGTGACACCTATCAGCTATCTTTGCATAGAGAAACAATCTCCTACAAATGTTCCTGAACAGGAGACTAAACACAGAGATAAGATGAACAGCAGTTAGTGTTTCAAGTCTTTTAGTGAAAGAATTCACGTCCCTAAGGCACACTGGGCGTGTGTGGCTGCTACTATGTGCACCATCACTATGTGTTTGTGTGTCCGGGACACTGAGACTAAATTTAGGAGCATGACATGAGGCCCAAGACTTAACACATGTCTGTCAAAGCACAAAAAAAGCAAAGAGGGGGACGAGCAGAAGGGAAATACATTATTCTACAGACTACAACACATTATCACATGAACGTTAGTGACCTTGGATTGAGCTAATCTGTTACAAAAACGTCATCATATCAGATTTACAAAATAGGCTAATTATGTGCAGAGACCTATAAGTGCATAATGTAAATATCAAGTGTTGTATTTTTTACTACTTAGCATGTACCCGTTCAAATAGCATATTTGCACCAAAGTAGTTTAATTCTATTTACAGTACTTTCCGCACTATGAGGCGCACTAGACTGCAGGTATAAGGTGCAACTCCAATGAATGGCACATTCTATTTTTTTTTCCATATATAAGGCACACTGGATTATAAAGCGCACTGTCAGTTTTTGAAAAAATTAAAGGCTTTTAGGTGCGCCTTATAGTGAGGAAAATACTGTAATCTGCTGATTTATAGTCAGTGCAGCTCCAACAGGGCTGTCAATGGAGGGAAGGAAAAGGTTGATAAAGAGTTTGAATCACAGAAAAAGCTTTTTGATTTCTGGTGCACAGCTCTGATCTCTCTTGACAGCAGCAACAATGCTGTGAACAGCCTCGTAGTGTCAGTCAGAGCAGTCCCGCCACGGCTGACTGCATACGGACGCGCATTAATGAGTAGCCAGGAGAGGCTACACACACACACACACACACACACACACGGCGAGTTTGGACGCAGTCATTAGACCTGTCGGCTGTCAGAGAAACAATGTCGGGCCTTAAAGCATCAAATACTAGCTCCTCGCTCACATTCCAAAGGAGAAACCATGAAAACAACAGGCTTAAGTTTCACACCAAACATTGCTACGCATGTCTGTGAAGTTGTGAATCCGTCTCCAGTGAACTCCCACCGGGGAGCCGTGCCCTGTTGAAGCCCGGGCAACAGGCAAGCTAAGGCGGCTAAGTTGTGCAAAGTCGCTCCCAACAAACATGCCGCAAGGGAATAGCGACAAACAGATAACCCGCCAATAACAGACACTCAAGTTTACAGATGCAGTGACTATCACCTGGTGGTTCCGCTACTCCTCTTCTGACCGGCGGGCTCCTGCTAACTACCGCTAGCCGCGCACACGGCTAATTAACGCAGCTAGCTGGGTTAGCTTGTAAGTTTAATGTGATTATTTAGCTCCATAATTCACATAAACATAATTAGAGGAGAATTCTTTATTCGTTGTAAACCAGAGACATGCGCAGGAGCTTTTCTCCTCCTGCTCTGACAGCTCACTTTGGGATAAGTGAACGTAAAATGCTAAGTTTAGCTAGTTAAATGGGCGAGTCCACTTTCTCCCGGTGCGCTGAAATCCACCATGCTGTCGCCGCTTCGCTGCTTCGATCATCCCCTCACCTCACTGTCAACCACATCGTGGTACGCTGGAGGGGGGTCGAACCCTCCTGTCCCGGTCCGCCCGCCGCTGCTCTCTCCGTCTCCAGACGAGCCCACACCGGGGGCAGGCCCGCTCTCCATCGGCTCGTAGCCATAGCCGAGACCGGGGCTTTCGTTCGTCAGGAGCGCCACTGCCTCGTTGATGTCGTTCTTCGCCAGCCGGAGCGCTTTTCGTATCACGTCGGGATCCGGGAAACCCATACAGAGGAGTGTCGTTATGTGTTGCTCCTCTTCGGTCTCCATTTTTGGGATGTCTGCGTCTCACAGTCTAATAGGAACAGGTTTGTCGGTGCAGCCCTATAGCTGTGCACGCCGCCATGTTTACAGTCCGCTGCTGCTAGCCTGTCACGATCTGGCTTCCCCCACAGCAGCGCCAGCACAGGTGTGATCTGGAGCCGCGAGCCCCCCGCGGGAGCGCGCACAGCCGGGTGCCCGCCACATTACATCAGTTATCCTTCTGTATAATAACTGTTATGGTCAGATCTATCGATTATCTGTGGTACAACAAGAAAAAAAAAAAAAAAAAAAGATTTTCTTGCATGGAAATGAAAAGCCCATGAAATTAGGTCGTAATTTATTCGCAAATATTTAAAAATCTGTGTAAACTTTCAAAGAATTTTTCCATGTCGACAATGTTTTTATACATAGCCATAGTTTAACTTGCAAAATACATCAGATAAATGCTCATCTCACATAATATCTGATTTCTATACTAATTATAATTCACAATAATGATGAATACAAACAAGACTCCAAGAAATAAGTCATTCATTAAGAAAAAGTTGTAATATGTAGTGTTCACACACATTTTAGCATCACTATCTCCTATGAAGTCCGTCTACAGCCGGTTGTTTGACCTTTTCTGATTGGAAGCATCCTGGAGGACAGTCCCAGAGTCAGAGTCTATTAGTGAGGGGAAGCTGCAATGAAATGCTGAAAAATGCGTGTGTAATTCAATCAGCCATGCACACATGACCCGGAGTTGGTTGTTCCATTGTGACTTCCTCCTTTGACACAAGGAGTCTCACAATTGTCCTAAAATGCTAATTATGGTCAGTTTCACATATCTTATGTTTGTTCTTTCTTAGAGCGTTCTTAAGTCTCTATCATACAAATACAATTTAAATAAAGTATTTTTAAACATCCCATTTCATATAACGTTTCTTATCGATAACTAAACACTCATATGAATTTAACAGAGCAGAAGAAATTACTCAATCTTAGTCTTTCTTCAATCATAGATAGGAAATAAATAATAAATTTAGATAAAAAATAAATTTTCAATCTATGTTCTGGATGAATTCTGTCTTCTCCGCTCATATAACACCACGTAATATGTATTTTAAAAATTGAAATGGTTAAAAAAAAAGAAAAGCTGCCTTTGATTTAACACAATCACAATCTGGACACAGACAAAAGTAAAGCAGAAAATGTGGATTTTGAGATGGACTGTCCTTTTATACGCAGATACATTAACAGAATATGAAAATAAATTGAAAAGCCCTATTAAATACTTTCGAAAACAACATTTAAGTCTCATCAGCCAATTCAAATACTTCAGTACGTTTATTTAAATTTGAGATTGCATAAAAATGACCAGATCCAAAAGCACTCAGGAGTTATAACAAGTAAAAAAACAAAAATAACGTCTCTCTCCACGTTCCAAACCCGAACGTCTCCAGGGCGTGGTGAGGCGCGTGAGCGGGGCGGTGGTTGTAGGCGGGTGGAGGTCACGTGATCACACAGCTCATGTGACTCGGGGAATCAAAACAGGAACAAAATGGCGGCGACGGGAGATGACGCCGCTGCAATGGACAGCATCTTCAGGGCTCCAGCGGCCCATTCAGCGGCTCTGAAGCCGAGTCCGGCCGCCAGCAGTCAGGCAGAAGGCCCGGAGGCTGCGGCCGATAATCCTGGATCCTTTCCTAAGAAGACCAACACAGGCAGTGAGTGACAACTCCCGGCGCAGCTTGTTGTTGCTAACCTAGCATAAAATAACCAATAATATGCGTTATTTGTATGTACAGTATAATACGGCATATTTTTTAGTTTTCACACAGCTGTGTTTTGTTCTTTTTCTGGCTCTATTATGGATGCCTTTATAGTTCAAACTTGACTGAAAAGCTGTGTTGTGTGACGTTTTCCTGCTGCTTCAGGTGATGGTGGTGTGGAGACAGCAGAGGAGGCTGTGGAGCCCGCAGAGCCGGATATCAACGAGTTGTGCGGTGATATGTTTGAAAAGATGGCCATCTTTCTGCAAGGAGAACTGACGGGTCTTTTTAAACGCATTCATACCGACGTCATTACCTCATTCTTGTGTTACATGTGTAGTGTTTGTCTCTATCCTGCTGTTTTCTGTCTGGATCTGTAACCTCGATGTTCTAACACATTCAGGAACTTGTGAGGATTACCGTCTCCTGGAGAACATGAACAAGCTGACCAGCCTGAAGTACATGGAGATGAAGGACATCAGCATTAACATCAGCCGCAACCTTCAGGATCTCAACAACAAATGTGAGGGAAATGCTTTACTGCAGTGAAAGAGTCATCTTTGTATTTCTGTAGTTCCTGCAGAAGTGAATTTATTTATTGGCAAAATAAGTCTCGTACATAACGGTCTCCTCTTCAGCCTTTTCTTCCACATTCCGGGTAACGGGGGCTGCTACGGGCTAATAATGTTTTTTGAAAACTGACTTATAATAGCGAACAACTTAACTCAGAACGACATGTAACTATATTTTATTTTATTATGAGTTGTTTTTATGTCCTGTTATTGTTTATGGTAAGTCTTGGGGAATGGTGCTTTCGTAGTTATGAGTAGTTATGGCATTTAAATGACTTCAAATGGCGATTATAGATAGCAAATTAATAAATAACGACTTACTATTCGACTTACGAACAACCTCTCGGAACCAATTATGTTTGTATGTTGATTACTACCTGTTTTCATCAGCTACAGTATTTTTAGCAGCTAAATCCATCATGAGCTGTTTAGATAGCTCATTGCAATTGATATTGCAAGTGTTCCCCTCTAATGCAACAGGAAGTGCTGCTTTTTCTGACCGTAGAGCTCATCTATTGGCACCAAATGTTGCAGTTTTGTTTCACTGTTTCACAGAATAGTTTCTCCAAACTTCTGTGTCTCATCCAGAGAGCGCTCAGTGTAGTGGAGCCGACTTTTCTTGTGCTTCTGTGTTAGCAGTGGTGTATGTCTTGGAGTGTTTGCATGAATGCTTTTTTTACTTGTAGATCCTAAAGATGAAGACCTTGATAATCTAAGGTCAAAATAATTCTTTTAACGTTGTTATAGTTTTCTAAAAACATATTATGCAGGATGTTATTCCATAGGTTGAATGATTAATTTTATCTGATGCACAGAGATATTTAAACCTTTATTGTGTGAAAAGTATATTTTTTCTGTTTTTTCCAATATAAAATGGGGGTTGAAAAATTAGCTTCCATCTGTATATTATAGCTAAGACTGCGGCCTGAGCACCTGCTGTTTGTTTTAGATGCTAGCCTACAACCCTACTTGGACCAGATCAACCAGATTGAAGAGCAAGTATCTTCACTAGAACAGGCTGCTTACAAACTGGACGCCTACTCCAAGAAACTGGGTAAGAAACTTAGTCCACAGCTGTGTGCATGAACAATACATTCAGCCAAGAATAAACCAAGTAGAATTAATCTGAATTCATCTTTAGTTGTTATTTATTTATTGAGTTTATTTGTAGTGAAGCCACACATCTTGAAGCGCAAATAAGCAAGGAATACTGTATCTCTATATATTATACGTCATTGTGAACCCCCCCAGCAGAGGGTGCTGTCACACCAGACATTCCCTCACCTCACAACAACATTTTTAACAAGGGTTAGTCAATGTTATGTTACCGGAACATTTTTCTGTTAAACTTAGGCTTCCATTCACGAACAATTGATCAATTCCCTCTCATTTCTTTTATCTGCAGAAGCCAGATTCAAAAAACTGGAGAAGCGATGAGTTGGATTAGGAGGGACCCTGAGAGTTATGATGTCCTCTCACCTTCTTTTACCCAGCTCAGCCTTGCTGTCCTCCCTACCAGCCAGCAGAGCCAGAAACTACAGGGAGGACGTGAACTGAGACTGAAACAACAAACAGTCAGACCGCGTAGACACCTACAAATGACCAAAGAGGAAGTGGCTGAGGGCACATGAACCTGTACTGCAGCGCTTGGCTTAGATTGAACTGTTATGTCTTTTATTTTGGCAGCAGTCGTGCTGCCAGGATTTATGAGAGGATATGATTTTGAACCCACAGCTTTTTACAGAGATGGTTAACGTTATCTAAATCTGTCTAATTACCAGTATATGGTCAGTAAATGCTAATTTACTACTCACCAAAAACGGCCACAGCGCAGTGAAAGACTTGTCCCACTGGAGTATATAACAGCAAGTTGGTCATCTAAAGATATTTTCATGATGAAATGTGTTGATAAATCTGTTTTCAGTAATGTCCTAGCTGTCTTATTCTGATTATTTCAGCCAAATAACCAGAAAACTAGATTAGAAATGGTAACTTGACATTGGAATTATTTGTTTACACCCACTGAAATGTGACAGATTTGTTTAATAAAGCTTCAGTAAATGATTAAATTTGCTACAATTAAAAACTAGAACGGTTGAAAATTGAGTGTTTAGTTTGCGGTTTAAAATGGAAGACATTTGATATGAATTAATAAATGTATTATATCTAAATGTTTTAACTTAGATATTTTAACACTGATAGCTGCATGTTTTATTGGAAATAAACTATGACTTGTGAATAATAATGAACATTTAGAGCAAACTGACAGCAGATGGCAGACCTGCGTCATGGTAGGGACTTCAAGTAGAGTAGATATTTCAGATATTGCATAGCTCTGGAAAAGGTGATCCACTGCTGAAGGAGTTTTGAGTTTCAGTCTTCTCAGAATGAAGAACTCCAGAGAGACTGAGACCAGAAGAAGAAAACAGTTGAGACCTGGTCACTAATTCAAAGAAACGCTCTGACTGAAGACGTGTGTGTTACCCTCTGAACTCTTTGTTTTTCTCCTTTATGTCAGCTGTCTTGCAGCAGAACCTGGAGCTCTTTTTGCCATGAGCAACAGATTATCCAAACTGACAGCACCTCCCTCTTGAGTGTGTGTGGGAATGAGTGTTTTGGGTAATGCACATGTATACATACGTGTGCATGTTTGTGTGAGAACTAATCTAAAACAGGGCCCTGTCATTAGCCCAGCGTTGGCCCTGGCACAGAGGGAGCTCATTATTCATACTGTAACATTATTTACTGTTGCACTGATCCTTCCATAACTCCCCTTTTCTGCTTTTTCCATGGCCCTTGGGCATAAATTTGTCTGCCCTCCCAGCGGATCTCAAATCAGATCTATTAAATGATTTTGGGTTGTTTCTAAGAGCTAAATGTGAGTGCCAGGAGGCTGTCAAGCATGGAAGAGAAGGTAAAAAAAACCAAAGGCAAAACGTGATTCTAGTTGGGAGGTGCGGCAGAACTAAAACATACTGTTACATTATAGGTTGGGTGTGGAATCTTATTATGCTCTAAGTGTCCATTAGAGGTTTCCAAACTTCTTTCAAGGTTCAGATTTGAGGTAAGGCCAAGATTCAAGGTATAACTCCACTGGGTAATCAAATGTGATGCAGAGGGAATTAGTTTGGTACTTTGGAATATTCAGTAAACACATTTTTACGCCACACCATCTCCTTTACATCAGACTATATTTTATAAAGACAGGGCTGCTATTCTTAGGTGTTGGCTGATAAAAGAAAGCTGTGACAGAAATATACAAGTGAAGTGATGCAGCCACTTGAGTTGATTAAGTCATTAGTAAACTGTACAGCAGACGTCATCTCAACAGCATTAATCTTCTTTTCCATTTATGTCTAGTTGAGTGCTAATAAGGAAAGTGTTCCCATGTGCTACTAAACATGCATGAGGAGACTTTGAAGCATCGTCCAGTAGGCACGCTCATATTTAAAGCCAGATGGTGAATGTATAAAGTTTTAAGGCCTCTGATAGCTGGAAATCTGTGCTGATAACATTTATTCCCCAGTGCACAGTATGTGAATGCAGGATATGATTTATCTATGGTGTACATTGTCTCATGCAGTAAAATCGCTATAACTTGGTCGTGAGTCATAGGAAGAAGATGCCAGGAAATTGATGCACCCAATCAAGGAAAGCATCCCACACACCCAACCGTTCATAGCACCTCATTACATCACCCAAGCATGGATTGAACAAATGAGATATAAAACCTTCATCTGTGAACTTTGCAGCTGGTTTACACAAGATTTTATGTATTTTACAGATTTATATCCATGGAAAGAAATGCATTTCTTTGCATTAGTCTGCATTTTCCTTAAGCTCAAATGTGAATCCAGTCATATGATACAAAACAGGATGAATTAGTGGAGAACTCTTCAGAGGGCACGCCTAATCAAGGGCCACCAGTCTCTTTAAGTCAAACCCTAATTTAACTTCCAATTTTTAAGCTAAAAAGATTAGCTTAATAAAGTTAGTAAAGATGTCATGGATCGAAGTCTTTAGCTGGATCTACTTAAAATTCAATAGTCTCTTCTTTGACACAATTACCACTCTTTCACAGAATTTAACAGAAATGAGATTCAGTCCAAATATTGATCATGTCACCTTCTGTACACACCATTCCCTTCAGTCAGGTTCTTGTTAGTTTTATTTAGTAAATGACAGAATCGGTTAAAAAAATTCTTGTCTTACATTCTGGGTACAAACAGAAATCCTGAATCTGCCCCTTTATCCAGAACTAAAACAGCATTAAGTGGGTTCTTCCTGTACATGTCCAGCCCTCTGACCATGTTCCATGTTCCATCCTTCAATAAGTGAAAGCAAATGACAACAAGTAAAAACAACCCATTTTATTTAGTTCCACTTCTTCCTTGCCACAGTCCTTTCTAAACCTGTCAGGTATTTTTTTAGCCACATTTCCACCATGCAGTAACTTGATGTTGGATACTTGTGAGCAGCTTTTTTTTTCACCATTATAGGACAGTGTGTGTTCAAAGTAGGTGGCTGCTATGTACAACTGCATGTCAACTCATATTGGAACTGTAATGGAGGTGGAACTAAAGCAGTAATATGTACTTTTTTTTCAAGCTGAAAACAAAAAAAAAAAAACGCAAGAAGAGGAGAGCAGGTACTATGCAATAAAAATCAGGCTTTTGTGCTATAGTGCAAACAGGCAAACCAACAGGGTGGTGAAAACAATCCAACAAACTACACAGACTTGTGAAAATATGATCTTGGCCTGCTGGGCCAGTGTAACTGTCTTAGTCAAAAGATAACTGAACCACCCTACATCTGTTACACAGCTAACCACATTAGAAAATTCACTGTTGTTTTTTTTTTAGTTAGAAAAAATGCTTAAGTAGCGCTGTATGACATCTATCAAGAAGGTTATCTGGTTTTTATGTCTTATGTAATGCTAACCTTTTTTGACACAAGATACATATGGTCTGTGCAACACATAAATCTTTATCGTATTTGAGGAATACTAGCTTGAGGTTCTGGTAGGCAAATGTCTTCTCAAATGGATGGACCAGACCAGTTGGTTCCACCGTTCCCAGCGTTCTGTAGCTACTCCTTTGGTATTCAGGCATCTCATCTGCCTCTGCATGAAAATTGTCAAATAACTTCTAACAATGACTTAAATTGGAGGATTTGGATTCCAAAGTATGTATTATATTCTCACAAACTCTTATTAATTGATAATATGATAATAAAGTTGAATATTCCTACAGACTTGTAGGTTCCTCATGATTTTATCACTTTGTTTTTAAAGTGTTTCTTCACCTTTGGTAATGCAACACTATCATTTTTGGCCCTTTCAGTATTCAGACTGAGTCTTATTCACCTGCACTCTATGACCAGCAAACCATTCTTTAATCGATTACTGACATAACCAAAAACCAATTCTCTCTGTTTTTCAGGAAAGATGTTTGTCTTTTCATCCCTGTTACATTTTTGATCCCTATCCATACTGTAAATGCGGACTCCCAGGGTTTAAACCACAAACTGCAGGGGTTTTTCTGCAAACAATAAGTCCTTTGCAAAATGATCTGGCAAGCCTCCTCCTCCTTTCCAGAATGCGTTACTGTACACCTTCATGACCGAGACAATCCATGAACATATCTTATCATATGTCATATATGATACAACTTATAGTTTCTGTTACATATAAATGTCAGTTTTATTGCTTTTCACTGTTGCTTCAACTTATTTATTAGTCAAAATGGACTACCTTGACCCAGCGAAGCAGAACTACACCATCCAATATCATTTGAAATGATAAAGGCCTCAGTTTGATTTGTTCTGACAGACATCAGGACCTAGAGAAATTGACTGACAAAGCATCAAGCACGTATCCACAACCAGCTGCAGCGAAGGAACAGTTTTGTCCAAAACTCTAAAGCAGAGACTGTGGGCCAGTTTACAATAACAGGGCAGCATGCCATACCACAATGTTGAGTAACCGTCAGAAAAAAACATCAAGTTTGGGAAATTTCTGCTACGCTGCATTCATGAATAAGAACTAGGATACTCTCAGTGTCCTTTTCAAACTGCATTTATTCTGAACATTTATGTCATTTTCATAACATTTCACTTATTTGGGCAACATCAACACATTTACAAGCATTGTGAAATCTCTCTTGATACCTTTTACTCACTTTCACACAGAGACTACGATGGGATTAACAACCTTCTCTGACTGCACTCCAAGGCAAGTTAAATGCCCTCCTATGCCCTTGTAAAGCAGTGACACTATAAAGACAGCCAAATATCCCTAGATGAATGGCAAAGGTTCCATGTTTACATCCATTTTCAAAGCAGCCAATAGATCTGAGAGGTATTCTGGGGCAAATATAAGCCACATGTGAGATCTGAGGGACTGAGTCAGACTTCAAATGACTTCTATGAGAAGGGCCCGAAAAGCTACACAAGGTCAAGGTTTGGCACGACAATCATTCACTTCACTCCGCTGCTCACACCTTCGTCATATGTGGTGCACACATGTGAGGATATGAGACCAGGCACTCTACCTGCATGTCACATCTAACCTCTTTGAAACTCTAAACCCAAAAGCCGGCATCTGTCAGGTATGAAGTTCTTCAAACTCTTTGACCAAAGCTAGACAAATGCAATCCATATTGATTGTACAAAAATCTCTGCACCATCACTCCATTATTGAGAATTTAAATGAGACCAGATGGGATTGGGGGACAAAACCGTAAATGTAGTGTCATTTTAGATGAGAGACAGGAGCCAAGCCGTTCTCAGCAGGTTAGAGAGTCGGGTGTCAAGCCTCAGATCCAGTTCTGTTCCTGGGGTTGAAAAGAGGAGCAAGAATCTACCTCTACAGGGAGTCCTAACCAGCAACACTTGAGACCCGTCCTGTGTAATGCGAGATAAAATGTGATATTAGTTTAGTCCTGTGGTGTTGCTTTGTGCGCTGCTGTTTGTGTTCACATTTTGACTTTCAGTTAAGAGACTTGCTTTTATGTGCAGCTCCACGTCTAAATGGACTCAACATCTCGTCGCATTAGAACCACACTCAGACTGTTTGGCACCAGAGACATCAGTGTATGTATCTGCCTGTGCATGTGTTTGTCGTATATAGTGACACTAACCACACACGGAATTTCATGCTCTGAACTCTTTCATATGATATTTGAAAAACATGTCAGAGAGCTAAAATTAGACAGGAACCTGCAAGAATAAGCTGTTCTGAACACTTGCTTTAAAACACATGGGTACTCATAAACACACATTTTGAGGGGTTCCATCCCTAGTCTTTTATTCATATTACTGCACTAATCAGTAACTGATATTGATGCAATGGCTACAAGCAATGTGTCAGGTGTAGTTCACATTCCCAGAGTCAATTGAAACCATTACTAAGTAAAGGACTCTTTTAAACTAATCTTATCAGTGCTAAATGACAAACAGACACAGTTAGTGTGTAGCTGATGGAGAGAATATAGCATTTAATAATAAGCAGCCAAATTCCCTTAAGGGAGAAAAAGGAGAGACAATACTGTACTAGGTTACTTACCTATGGTTGGTGCAGCTCACCCGAAACCTGACTCCACAAGATCATTAGTGTTCATTGGATGTTTAAATCAGGAACTGATTACCAGCATGCAAACAGCTTTTCAAGGTGATCATACAAAGTGTTTTCTGTTTTTTCCTCTTCCTATTACACCAAAAAAAAATATAAATAAATAAATTCACAACTGACAAGACATTAATAATAGGCCTATCTTTTATTCTGTCATGTTAAAAGGCTCCATGAGCTGCATGAAAGTCTCTTGCATTACAGCTCAGGCCCAAAAGCTCAGTTTAGCACTCCCTTGGTTTGGTAACAGAAGATTGTGCTTGTGATTTGGGAACTGTGATTCTGGCACAAGTGGAGCAACAGGGGTTGACCTCAAAACAGCAAAGACAGAGGCTGAGCTGATATGAATTTAATAACGAATTACATGCCTGTGGGTCGAATTATATGCCTGTGGGTCCTGAACCACCAGGCTGACTGTCACTTGTGAGCCAATGTTGGGCCATCAGTCAGCATCGGTGGACCTAGTGATTCCTCTTTGTCCCACGCTGATTCGGTAGATTTATGGTCAATTGATTATGACGAATCTGTGGCAGACCATCACAGAGAGGAGTCACTCAGCTGAGGGAATCATTGCATGAAAGGAGAAACATAGGTGATGATGGCAAGTAAAGACTACAGTATAATATAATATATTAATATTTTCATCACATCAATAATCTGGAACGAAGCAACTAAAGACCATATCAAACAATCTCTGTTGTAAGTGGTGAGTGGCAAGAAAATGGTGTTATCAAAACAACGTGTACCCACAGATCCACTACTGTCTGAATTTGCTCACAACCATGACGATGTAATATACAGACCTACATGTAAGTAGAGCAGTAGTCAGGGAGTAAAATGAGCCACCCTCTGTACCTACATTAGTTGTAACTGCTTCTTCTTCTTCTTTTCCTTTCAGCTTTTCCCTTCAGGGGTCGCCACAGCGAATCAATTGCCTCCATCTAATCCTGTCCTTTGCATCCTCTTCTCTCACACCAACTACCTTCATGTCCTCTTTCACTACATCCATAAACCTCCTCTTTGGTCTTCCTCTAGACCTCCTGCCTGGCAGTTCAAAACTCAGCATCCTTCTACCAATATATTCACTATCTCTCCTCTGGACATGTCCAAACCATCTCAGTCTGGCCTCTCTGACTTTATCTCCAAAATCTCTAACATGTGCTGTCCCTCTGATGTACTCCTTCCTGATCCTATCCTTCCTGGTCACTCCCAAAGAGAACCTCAGCATCTTCATCTCTGCTACCTCCAGCTCTGCCTCCTGTCTTTTCCTCAGTGACACTGTCTCTAGACCAAACAACATCGCTGGTCTCACCACAGTTTTGTACACCTTTCCTTTCATTTTAGCTGAAACTCTTCTATCACACATCACACCTGACACTTTTCTCCACCCATTCCATCCTGCCTGTACAAGCTTCTTCACCTCTTTTCCACACTCTCCATTGCTCTGGACTGTTGACCCTAAGTACTTAAAATCCTCCACCTTCTTGATCTCTTCTCCCTGTAACCTCACTCTTCCACTTTGGTCCCTCTCATTCACACACATGTACTCTGTCTTACTGCGGCTAACCTTCATTCCTCTCCTTTCCAGCACAAACCTCCACCTCTCTAACTTCTCCTCCACCTCTTCCCTACTCTCACTGCAGATCACAAAGTCATCTGCAAACATCATAGTCCATGGAGATTCCTGTCTAACCTCGTCTGTCAGCCTGTCCATCACCATAGCGAACAAGAAGGGGCTCAGAGCTGATCCCTGATGCAGTCCCACCTCCACCTTGAACTCCTCTGTCACACCTACAGCACACCTCACCACTGTCTTACAGTCCTCATACATGTCCTGCACCGCTCTAACATACTTCTCTGCCACTCCAGACTTCCTCATACAATACCACAGTTCCTCTCTGGGCACCCTGTCATAAGCTTTCTCCAGATCTACAAAAACACAATGCAGCTCCCTCTGGCCTTCTCTGTACTTCTCTACCAACATCCTCAAAGCAAATACTGCATCTGTAGTCCTCTTTTTTGGCATGAAACCATACTGCTGCTCACAAATGCTCACTTCTGCCCTTAGTCTAGCTTCCACTACTCTTTCCCACAACTTCATTGTATGGCTCATCAGCTTTATTCCTCTGTAGTTGCCACAACTCTGCACATCTCCCTTGTTCTTAAAAATGGGCACCAGCACACTTCTCCTCCACTCCTCAGGCATCTTCTCACTATCTAAGATCCTGTTGAACAACCCAGTCAGAAACTCTACTGCCACCTCTCCTAGACACTTCCAAACCTCTACAGGTATATCATCAGGACCGACTGCCTTTCCACTCTTCATCCTCTTCAGTGCTCTCCTCACTTCATCCTGGCTAATCTTTGCTACATCCTGGTCCACAACAGTCACCTCTTCTAGTCTTTGTTCTCTCTCATTTTCCACGTTCATCAACTCTTCAAAGTACTCTTTCCATCTTCCCATCACACTGCTGGCACCTGTCAATAGACTTCCATCCCTATCCTTAATCACCCTAACCTGCTGCACGTCCTTCCCATCTCTGTCTCTCTGTCTTGCCAGCCTGTATAGATCAGTCTCTCCCTCCTTACTGTCCAACCTAGCATACAAGTCATCATAAGCCCCTTGTTTGGCCTTTGCTACCTCTACCTTCACCTTACGTTGCATCTCCCTGTACTCCTGTCTACTCTCCTCAGTCCTCTCAGTGTCCCACTTCTTCTTAGCTAACCTCTTTCTTTGGATACACTCCTGTACCTCCTCATTCCACCACCAAGTCTCATTATCTACTTTCCTTCCAGATGACACACCAAATACTCTCCTACCTGTCTCCCTGATCACATTAGCTGTAGTTGTCCAGTCATCTGGAAGCACCTCCTGACCACCCAGAGCCTGTCTTAACTCCTTCCTAAAGGTCATGCAATACCCTTCCTTTTTTATCTTCCACCATTTCGTCCTCTGCTCTGCCTTTGCCCTCTTCATCTTCCTTACCACCAGAGTCATCCTACACACCACCATCCTATGCTGTTTGGCTACACTCTCGCCTACCACTACTTTACAGTCACTGATCTCCTTCAGGTTACATCGTCTACACAAGATGTAGTCTACCTGTGTGCTCCTACCACCACTCTTATAGGTCACCCTATGTTCCTGCCTCTTCTGGAAGAAAGTATTCACTACAGCCATTTCCATCCTTTTTGCAAAGTCAACTACCATCTGTCCTTCTGCGTTCCTCTCCTGGATACCAAACCTGCCCATCACTTCCTCATCACCTCTGTTACCTGCACCAACATGTCCATTGAAGTCTGCACCAATGACAACTCTCTCACTTCTAGGTATGCTCTGCATCACTTCATCAAAGTCCAACCAGAATTTCTCCTTCTCCTCCAGCTCACATCCTACCTGTGGGGCATACCCACTAACAACATTGAACATCACACCTTCTATTTCTAGCTTCAGACTCATTACTCTATCCGACACTCTTTTTACCTCCAGGACATTCCTAACAAACTCCTCCTTCAAGATAACTCCTACTCCATTTCTCTTCCCATCTACACCATGATAGAACAACTTGAACCCTGCTCCTAAACTTCTAGCCTTGCTACCTTTCCACCTGGTCTCCTGGACACACAGTATGTCTACCTTCCTCTTCTGCATCATGTCGACCAACTCTCTACCTTTTCCTGTCATAGTTCCAACATTCAACGTCCCTACTCCTAGTCCTATACTCTTGGCGCTCCTCTTCTCTTTCTTCGTGCGAACGCACTTTCCTCCTCTCCTTCTTCGACCAACAGTAATCCAATTTCCACCGGCGCCCTGTAGGTCAACAGCGCCGATGGCGGTCGTTGTTAACCCAGGCCTCGACAGATCCGGTATGGAAGTCATAGGTTTGATTCGCATCTTTGATTTGGCAAAAGTTTTACGCCGGATGCCCTTCCTGATGCAACCCTCTGTATTTGTAACTGCTAATGAAGTATAATTTACATTACTTAAGCCATCTCGGATGAACAGGACGGGGAGAGTGGTGAACATTATATTTGCATACAATAATACATATAAACATGCTGTGCATCTGGAAAAAACACCTTAACATTGTGTTCTTTCTGTAGTAAACACATAAAGATCAGCTGAATCTTAATTGGAAATGTTAAAGTAACACGTTGAATAACAGGACACAAACATAGTTTGATGAAGGCCACTTTAAATTAATATTTATGTTCAAAACTGGATCAAATTGTTTCATTTTATGTAAATTTTATATCAATATTTCAAATCTTATCCCTGAAGGGTTCAACCATTTCCACATGCTCAGTTTACCCCATAGGGGTAAAGTTGTACCAATGGACAAGCTTTTTTTGATGAGTTATTGCCCTAAATTCACAACAATAAAAAAACTTTAAATTTGAACTGTCATGGATAACTGACAGCCTGATAAACATATAGTAATTATTAGGGATAAGCGAGTACACCACTATCTGTATCTGTATCTGTATCTGTTCAACCAACTAGATTATCTGTGTCCGTAGCTGTACTCGGAATGGGCGGGGCTTAAACCGGAAGTGGCTGTGGTTTGACCGGAAATGGGTGGGGCTTAAATCGCTACATTATCTTCTTCTTTTCCTTTCGGCTTTTCCCTTCAGGGGTCGCCACAGCGAATCAATTGCCTCAATCTAACCCTGTCCTTTGCATCCTCTTCTCTCACACCAACTACCTTCATGTCCTCATCGCTACATTATCTTGGTCTGAAATTGATATGGATTGATGACAAGTTGCTATATTTATTGTTTATTTTAAAACTATTTACTGAACAGCCTCGAAATTGGGATTGAAATCAATGTTTTTGATCACAAAAGTAAGTGAACTATTTCCAGAACAAGTTTTGTATGGAACTGAGTCAGAACATGGATATTCTTAAGTCTATGAATGAATATTTACCGAAGAGCCTCAGAATTGAGATTCAACGCTTTTGATCACAATAGTAAAGGAACTATATATAGAACGAGTAAACACAAAGTGCATTAATGAAGTGCATGCAATAGGAAATTATCAACTACGAAGTATGCATGAACAAGAATTGTCATACTTAAAAAAACTAAATTTTTTTTCTTCTTTTTCAGTTAAGTTTTTTTTTTATAATCAAACTGTTTCTTTTTTCAATTATTTATGTTTAGCACCTAATGTTCTTGCCATTTTTTTCCTCTTTTTTCACATAAAGTTAAACAATGTTGATTGCGGTGAGTAAGTGTGTGTGTGTGTGTGTATGCGCGCTATGTCTCAGTATAGAAAGTATAGAATTATTAATTTGAACAGAGTTTAGAACAAACAGGTAAAAAAAAAAGGCGAGTGGAGGCAGTGGTTAAATGCACACGTACGTGTAACAAAAAAACAACAACAAGAAAGTTCACTAGTTAACCAAACACCGAAATAGAGGCAAACTGAAGAAAACCTAAGAAGAAAAATGTGAGCTACAGTGAAGCCACCAACAGTATCAATCAGTAAATGTCTGTGTGTGCCGGAGAGTGGGACAGGGACAAACCGCTCTAACTGCAGTCTGTAGGGAGGGGCGGAAAGTATCATCATGTGACTGGCCAATCACAGAGCGTGAAAACAGTCAGGATGATTTTCCTTCAGTCCGATCACGACTATTAACGGGTTTTATTTGTATCGTACTCGTACTCGTCAAAAATGCATTATCCGTATACTCGTATGAAACGAGTATCCGGCTCAACCCTAGTAATTATTATTAAAACAAATACACCTGTTATTTGTAGTAAAATCATCAAACGTAAAAATCACTTGTTATCCTGTTCTCACATACTTTATGGATCATGTCAAATTGAACAAAGCCACAAAAATCATCAGTTCAATGAAATCCTATTCCATGAATGGTGCTTCATTTGTACTTAAATTTTGTGTTGTCGTTCTCAGCCACAGCTGTTGAATTCTTGGCTGCCATTTTTGCAATTTTGAAACACGTAATTATCCCCTCCCCTTCTGCCATATTCAACATTTGACCATTGTCAGTATGCCATTGTTACTCATGGTATACTGCATTTTGATGTAACAAGTAAATTGCACTTCAGCAAACCTGTGACCACATGGTGGATAAGTCTGCCTGTGGACTTTGCTCAATGGCTTCCTAAAACTACCAAAAAATGCATGATTGTGAGTGTAACTGATTATTACTCGTGATCAACTGGTGACTTGTTCAGGGTGTACCCTGCCTACTGCTCAGTGTCAGCTGGGACCGGCTCCTGTTAACAAAAGGAATGAATGATTGAATGAATCAAGAAAGACAGCTGGCCTGCCAGTTATTGGTCCTGTCTTATTCACTGTATTTACATTCAACCAAAGCCACCAACATCCATCCATCCATCCATCCATCCATCCATCCATCCATCCATCCATCCATCCATCCATCCATCCATCCATTGACATGAGATGATCCATCATGCGGGTTACGGGTCTGCAGGAGCCTATCTCAGTTGGCTACAGGTGAGAGCCAGGGGACACCCTGGATGAGACGCTAGCTTATCACAGGGGCCACATGAAAGACAAACCACCACTCATGCCACAGTCACACCTACGGACAATTTGGTGACCAGTTCACCTAAGTTGCATGTTTATGGAGGTGGGAGGAAACTAGAGAACCCTGCACACACTCTGCACAGAAAAAAATCAAACCCGGAACCTTCCTGCTGTGAGGCAACAGCGCTACCCACTGTGCCAATGTGTTGCCCACCCAAAACCAAAATGTGTTGTCACTGGTAGTGAGTTATACTGTACCTTTTATTCAATCAAAATAAACAGTAAACGTATATGTATACTCAGTTTCGGAAATTGGGTTTAGAAAATAGTTTCGCTTTCACTATTCAATATGCTTTGACTTATAAATTAGATTTTGTTGGTGGCACACATTCTAATTCCTCTCATTTTTTGTAATTGGTAACTTTGTCACTTTTCTTTACAAAAGTGCAACATAACGTTTTAATGTACTTTTCAGCCAACGCAAACTTAAAATCTCGACAGCAATTAAGGACAAGAAAGTGTTCTGCTTTGCATTACCAGTGAACACATGTTAGCAGTATGTGAGAGAAATTCAACAGAACTTTGGATTAGACATGCTTTTATTTCTCTCTGCTTGTGGGCAGAACGCACGTTTACTGTAGAAGACAGCCAAGGGACAAACTGTGCAAAGACTCAAAGCCCTGAGGAGAGGCTTGTGAAACATGTATCTTAGAATAATTAAATCAGTAGAGTAAGTACATTGAATGTTCTGTCTCATTCTGAGCAACAACAGTTTTAAATTATTTTGACCCAAAATCATGTGGTGCTGCAAAGATCTCTGTTCGCTTCTCAGCATGAGCCAGTTGTCCATGCTAAGTGCACCACTAAAGGAAATTCGGGGGCAGCAGGCTGAAATAATATTTGGCATAATTGGCCACAGAACATAAACCTAACTGCACCTGGCCAAGCTTCATACCTGCTCAGTTCTTTTGTGTCTGTATGACTGTAAGCGGTGGGGCTACAGTATCCCTGTGCTCAGGTTATGCTGCCAGGCTGTTGTCCAAAATCAGCAGCAAGTTCTGTTGTCTCTTTTTTTGTCTCCAATTTTAATGTTCAAAAAACGTTTTTCATATCACATCATAATCACATACCAGTGTGTGTAACCTCTCATCCAAAAGAACCGTTTCTCTCTCTCTCCACAGTTGAGTCAAGGTCAAGTGAAAACCGACATTTGAAACATTGCTGGTTTAGATTCATTTTCAGAGTCAATGATATTCTTTCTATCTATCTATCTATCTATCTATCTATCTATCTATCTATCTATCTATCTATCTATCTATCTATCTATCTATCTATCTATCTATCTATCTATCTATCTATCTATCTATCTATCTATCTATCTATCTATCTATCTATCTATCTATCTATCCATCCATCCATCCATCCATCCATCCATCCATCCATCCATCCATCCATCCATCCATCCATCCATCCATCCATCCATCCATCCATCCATCCATCCATCCATCCATCCATCCATCCATCCATCCATCCATCCATCTATCTATCCAGCTAGCTAGCTAGCTAGCTAGCTAGCTATCATCTGTCTACCTACCTAGTTACATCCGTATTACCTCTTCATTCTTTTAAAAATAATGCCATGGGTAAATGAAGATGCATCGGTGCTGCCTCAAAGAGGCTTTGAGAATATGCGCTAAAGAGAAATGTATTCTTAATATTACCCAGGATTTTGTGTTACTTTCTTCTGCAATTTGTAGCTGTTTATTACACATTTTACCCCCCTTCCTCCAGTACTCTCATCATCCTATCAAAGCTGACACTACTGTTACGTAAAGGACCTGTACACATATTGAATTAGGACAAGTATGACCTTACATGTGGAACTATAGGAAATTTTATTAGCTCTGCACCACTTAAAAACATGAGTTTTGTGTGTGTGTGTGTGTGTGTGTGTGTGCGTGTGTGTGTGTGTGTGCGTGTGTGTGTGTGTGTGTGTGTGTGTGTGTGAGCACTCCAGCAGCTACATTTATCCCAGAAGCAGGTATATTACCCTTTGCAAATCAAATGTAACTGAATCTCCATATTTACCTCTAAGACAAGAGTCCAGCTAACTCCAAGTTACCCTGTTGACAGCGACACTCCCTTGCTGTGATTTAAAACTCTGTTCAGGGCTGAACAGCGTGTGTCTCTCTCTTTCCTTTTCGTTTGAGTTGAAACAGGAAAATGGCTTCAGCTTTACCTTTACTGTTACAGTAAACACAAATAACATGTTTCTCCCTGTAGCCTCCAGTGTCCTGGAGAGCGGGAATAAATTGAGGGGGTGAGGGTATGATTGATGGCTCTACCCACTCTGGTTTTAAGATTCATACACTGCAACCTAAACTGAAACAGATGTGAGAGGTGTGTACCGTACATGAGTGTGTGTTTATGCGTACTAAACAGGCCTCCACAATCTCATCTTCATTTCCAGATCTGGTATCATTCTCTTGTGAATCTGTACCCAACCAATAGTCATCAATGTTTGTCTGTAGTGCATGGCAATATTTGTATAACTTATTGAACTAGTGTGTGTATTCTGTGTGTTTGCCTTTAAGGTACTTAAGTAAACACCCAATGCTAATTTGTTTGACAGCAGCTGCAAGGTGATGATTACAGACAATTATGCTCTCCTCTTTTCTGCTAATGGCCTTTGGTCCTGCTCAGAACTATACTTAGACACAGAGGAAGTGAGCTGGATGAGGGGTAAACACCTCCGATAAACCCAACAGATTCTCATTTAAATCAAACATGTTGCTACAGAACATGCAGCTGTGATTTCAGACCAGACCTAGAGGCATTGTCTTGGCGTGTCCAGGTTAATAGTTGCCAACAATAAAAGCCAGTATTTCCACATTATGTGGCTGTGCCAGGATTGTCTGCTGAGAAGAAACTTACATAATATTCCCTTACTGTTACAACCATGTTTATCGCATGACTACAGGTGGATCAGGAAAGATAATGATAACATCTCTTGATAAAGCACGCTGGATTTCTTGTGGACTCTGCTGAAGGAAATAGATCGTGGATACAAAACATCCCTATTATTCTAATATCAGCAAATAAGTGGGACAATAAGGAAATGG
This sequence comes from Antennarius maculatus, assembly GCA_013358685.1. Lineage (NCBI taxonomy): Eukaryota > Metazoa > Chordata > Actinopteri > Lophiiformes > Antennariidae > Antennarius > Antennarius maculatus. Next base: position 4,511,662 of record CM023610.1, on the reverse strand, counting down.
CTATTTTGAGAGCAGCGCAAATGACCTTCACAGTATTTTGTCAAATTTGTGTGTGTATGGAATTAGAATGTGAATGTGTATGTGTGAGACCGTTCCATAGGCGTGTCCATCACGCCACCGGCGACCCTCAGATTCCCTCCTATGCGACGTCATCTCACTTCCTCCTTTTGTTTCCCTGCTCAAGAGGGCCTTTCTAAAAATGTCTTTTTGTTTAAAGGCTCTCAACAGCCTCCTTCCTCCTTTGCCTGGCGTGCTATGTGCGTCTGTGTATTTGTACATCAGTGATACCTATAGTTAGTCCAACAAAACAGGAACTGTTGAGATGCAGATGAAGATTCTGATGGGCTTGTATTTTCCCCTGCAGTTTGTACCTACAGTTTATACAGTCAGGGATCCGGTTTCGTAACACTGTCTGAATGAAATGAGGTGTAAATGACGGAAACCTGGATTTTACCACACAACTTATTATTTGGAGTGACACACCCATCCTATAACGCGATTTACCTCCCACACCGTAGCATTCACCTCTGCACACAATAACCTCTGGTCCTGAACACATCACTGTTGGGACACAACATGTCTCCTGACTCTCTTTAGGAACTGCTAATTATGCTCTGACAGGCCTGACGTAAACCTCTTACCGGGTCAACATGACAGTGTTGAGGTATTGCAGCAGAAAACATAATGTTAAACGCTACAGGATCTCTGGCCTTCACATGCAGATGCTGAAGGGACACACAGACTTGTATATGAAGTCTAAGAAAGGCACACATGCTTTTCTCCTTAGTGGAAAGTGGCTTTTGTCCAGGTAAATAAGTCATTTCAGGACTTCCAACACTTCCACAAAGCCTTTCTTGCTGTTTGATTATAACAATAAAATCTGTACTTTCTATTAAGAAGCCGAGGTATAGGATACACCAGGACGGAGGGCTGATAAGCTGACTTGAGGGAAGCGGTCCAGTCAGACTAGGGCCTGCCCGACCCATGGGACGGCATCCATTCTGGGAAGACGACAGTGATGATTGAAAAAACAGAGCCAGTTTTGGATATCTGCGTGTGGGTTATGCTTTCATATATGATTATAGTGATTTACACGGTTTGCTAATACAGTAATCTGCTTTATGCATGGCTATTGTTCATAAGCTCTGGGAGAGTTCACGTCACATTCTCACGTCACCTAAACATTTCCATACCTAAACAACAAAAGACTAAGCTTTTGAAAGTATCCCAATGTCCACCGTGAAAATGATTATATGTATTGTACAATTTTTTGTTTTGTCACTCAGTAAGATTTGATTCAGGCAGCTTACAATGCATACTTGTGGTTACAGTAGGATCCCGTCCATGGTCAGTATTACTGGACAGGGCAATCAACTGAAGATTCTACAAACCCAAGGATTACCTTCATTTATTTTTCTTTTTTTCTTGTATCCTTACCACCATGTTATACCTCCATACCCTACCATCCATGCTACTATAAAGTACATTATTTCATGTTGTCATCTCCTAACTATGCCTGACTGTTTTCATCAAGATCCATGTCATAACTTGAGAAATTAAGGAAACGGTTATAGCAGTAGAAGTGCCTTATCAAAGTGTTTTGAATAGAATTGGACTGAACTGAATTGAATTGAACCAACCAACCAACCAACCAACCAAATACCAAATACCGAACCAGTTAAGCAGTCAACCAACACCAATCCTAGTAAGGATCGTCTCTCTTGTCCTACGGTTTTAGTCATATTAAACATTCAAAGTGTAGGTATATTTTGTTAATTTCATCTATATATTTATATGTATATATTTGTGCATTTGTGTAAGTACGTGTTTGGCTTTAGGTGATGACAGTAAAAAGGAGACATGCAATGGACATAAAACAATATCTCGAAAGATATAAAACTATTCCTCTGCAGTCCGCATCCCTTGCAATCTTCTGTTATCTTCCCTCATCGTATCCTCGAATCTTTATACTGTCAACAAGGGATCCAGTCTTGGATAGCATCTGGATATTCTATCCCCATCATGGGCATTGATGTCTATAGCTCTATTTACTAGTATTTGTGTGTGTGTGTGTGTGTGTGTGTGTGTGTGTGTGTGTGTGTGTGTGTGTGTGTGTGTGTGTGTGTGTGTGTGTGTGTGTGTATTTTCCGGTATCACAGTTCTCAAATAGTTGTGTCAAAGAGAGTGCCAGGAGCCAGGGAGGCACCAGACTCCGGTCACACAGGGATATCCACCTTAACACTGTGGGACAGTTCCACAACACACAGAATACAAAATTAGATTTTCATATGCTCAGAAGTAGAAGATGAGAGGAAGGAGGAGGGACAGAGACAGTATGACAGGAAGAGGAGAGGGAAATCAAGATGAAGGAAAGTGAAAGCAGGAATAAAGGGTGGAAAACTTATGATCTATGGGGCCTGTTGTGAGGTGCACAAGTAGAAGTCTCAGGCCTGTTGGAGACTCCTCTGGGAGTTGGAGTACAGATGAAGGGCATGTGTTTGAAGAGGAAGTGAGTGTGTTTGTTGTTAGAAGATCCATTTAGAAAGACAATTTGATGTTTCATTCAGGCTGTGCACATTTGGCAGATGAATGAAGTTCAGAATTTGATGGTAAGAGCAAGAAGAAGCTCTGACAAGCACACCAACCCACTGATCAAATCATTTATTACCACCCATTGTTCCCAGATCAGTTATTTGAGACCCCCACTAAGATGTCTTCAAGCCAGAAAGGACTGTTAAATTTCCTGGCAAAGTGCACTTTTGCCCTTCAGTCCAAACTAAACATATTTCAAAAGAAGGAGCCTGCACATATATATGCAGCATCGCACACCTCCACACACATGTGTTTACTTGACTGGATGTGGATCAGAGGACATCAGCAGCACTGACACAAAATTCTGGAAAACTCAACATCCTGTGGGAGCATTGAATTGAGTCCATCCATCAACAATACTACAATAACACAGGGCCTGAACCCAGGTATAATCCAAAAGACCCACAAAATAATTGCACATAAACACAAGCACACATAAAGCTTGCAATTGGCTTCCAAACTCCTCATAAATACACAGGGCCTCTGGGCTTTGATCATTCCTGGCCAACATAAGACTGACTAATGACTTAACAACAGAAACATGCATTAACAACTTTTGCACACTCTTTTATAATGTTTGCCAGGTTCTGCTGGTTATTGTGCTGTTTAAAGGGGGGAATACAACCAGAAACTCCATTTGCAAGACTGTTCCCAATCATGCCACGTTCAATAACATCCAAAAATAAGAACAATGCAACAGTAGCCTTTCAGCATCTCGTCAGCTTGTCAGCTGCCATGTCTTGTATTTTCATGAAAGTGAAAATGTTTCAACAAAGTTTGGGATCTGTCTTTGTATGGCTTTTGTTTTGAACCAGCACTGGAAGAGGATTTTCCAAGTTGTGGACTGTGGTAGATGTCGAGGGACACGTGAAGACGCCTTGGGCTCGGTAGGAAAGTGTGGTAAATGGTCTGTTTTGAGCAGTTGTTGCCGTTCTTGGGGCGTGTGTTCATTTGTCTAGAATTGGACTAATTTTGTGCTGTCAGTTGTTTGTTTACTTGTTTGTTTGGAGGATTTTACAAAAAGTACCTGATGCATTTCCATGAAACTTTGTGGAAGGATAAAACATGTGCCAGGAAAGAACCCATTACATTTTGATGCAGGTCCAGATAACCCCCCCCCCCCACACACACACACACAGGCACACTGAAACATTCCAAGTTTTTCTGAACTAATATCCACAAAACTCAATGAGAGTAGACATGTACGATTTTTAGGCCTTGACAAACCGCTGACTATTTTCTTTCATGCTCAAGACAATGAAAGCTTTTATGATTCCCTCACCATGAAAACCTACCCCAAACATTTTGAATCACATTTTTATCACAATTAGTTTTATATTTATTCAAAGAAAACAATGTTACACTGTCTTTTTTTTAGGATCTCACTCTTGTTGATTCTGTAGCACGTGTTCCACCTTTCTACCAAGTTTCATATAATTTTAGCTTAAGCAATGCTGAAATGTTGCGAAAAAAGTATTGCAAAAATTCTTGACATATGTCCAGCTGCCACTAGTGCAAGTCTACTCAATTCTGTCTCATAGTTCTTTTTTCATGTTTTTTTTTAATAGACTGAAATGCTGAGAAAAACCAACTAACATTGTTGAAGTGATGCTAAATACCTGATTTTTTCAGATTCTATTTCTCATTTTTTGAATATCACAAAACATTTTTTTCAATTTAATAAATTGCAGGGGAATGAAGCCTGAGAAAATCAATATAGAATTATCTGTGTGGTTTAACATAGAAAGAAAATTTTAAGAGAATCGTTTTTTATATATTATTATATTATATTTTTGATTATTTCTGATATGACTCTTTGATAATTGATGCAATGTCAAAAATCCCAAACATAAAAAGAAATGTGAATCTGTGTGTGTGTGTTTGTGTGTGTATGTGTGTGTGTGTGTGTGTGTGTGTGTGTGTGTGTGTGTGTGTGTGTGTGTGTGTGTGTGTGTGTGTGTGTGTGTGTATGCATAGTTCTTTGAGATGGGAGGGGTTGGGTGGAGAGGGCATCAGCTGACTCTGGGGTCAGGATCCTGACGTCACCGTCTCGCTGGCGTTTGACAGCCAGGATTTCCTGTCAGCAGGTTGTTTGCCTGATGCCCTGTGTGTCTGAGGGGGTTGAAACCAACACCTGATCCCCTGTGCAGATCACCTGGACTCTGTGCATCCCAACTCCAGAGTGACTAGGAACACATCAATAGCTGCTGTAGTCTCTGTCCATGATACTATATTTCCCTGCATGCTATCTGAGTCCTTTGACCTGTCCTCGTTTCATTGTTCGTAACAGTCAGGATGGCAAACACTTGGACACAGAAGAGAAGACTACAAGTGAACTCCCCTCCCATCCGTAGACCCCTTCATCACTCCTGTGATACCAGGAAAGGTTTCAGGTCTGTCAGTCAGCATAGGCAGGGGTCCTCCATGCACACAAACATGTTCATGTATTCTCCCCCCCCCCCTCCTGTGCTCACTTTGCACACACCTGGTTCAGTTTTGTGAGGTCAGAGGTCAGACATAGATGGATCATTATCATAGGTCATACATGAGGCAGGCTCAGAGAGAGGATGACCAGAAACACGCACAGTGGATCTCACTGCACTTATTTTAGCCTTTGGGCCGGACTGTTCTTTTGATTGACACGTTTGTCCAACTCTCCACATGTTTTTATTACTTGTTCTTTCCTGTCTTCAGCAGATAAGATATGTCCAGCGGAGGTGGAGTCGAAAGCTGGCATGCAGAAGTATTACAGTACAGTAAAATCCTCCCTTATGACTAAACTGTTCGCTACCAATTTTATTTTGTGGGAGTGTACAACGATACCTCTACGTGGCTTTCACATTACAACATGTGTCTTTTGGTTTTGGTTTTTGATATTTTATGTGTTCAAAGGCTCCTTGATTGATTTAAACAAACTGTAGCTGCAGGACTCTGGCCTGCTCTTTGTCTGGTCTGGCCTCTCCACTCCTGGATTACTGTGGGATGTTTTAGGTTTCGGAGATCGAGCTGAGTGGATTAACTCTTGTCAGTGTGACCTCATAAAGAAAGCACCATTACTGAGTTTGTTAGGTTACGTAACTTCCATAGTTTCAGCCCTACTCCCACTCTGCCCACGTGGAATTTTGTGTGCAAAGTTTGTCTGTGTCAAACAAATGTAATTGAATTCTACTGAGCAGGGTTGTGTTATCAATTCCTTGGATTCTCCAATTCATCAGGTTTTGCGTAAGAGCCACAACATTGCACCGCTGAATCATGAACTTGGCTTGTTCAGTGTGCTGTGATGAGGTCGGACAGACTTTTCAAGATATTGTAATTGCAATGATATATCTGAAACACACATACACACAGTGATGTGCGGTCAGGGGAGGCACGGCCTCACCTGCCATCATGAAAGAAAAAAATGGAAAATGGAATAATTAATTAAATGCTAATAATTATCCAGCGATGTGTATTATAAACTTATTTTCCATTTAACATCACCAATTTTAGGTTATTTTTTACTCAAAATCGCTGAATTTTCACATTTACCGCTGCAATACTGAGCAGAGACCTGCGGTGAGGCACCAGCCAGCCGAGCCTCACCACGGATTGATCAATAGCTCAGATAGCTGTGCTGGTAACTATACAGTGAGACCGTAATGCTATCTCTCTATTTGTCGCTATTAAAATGTTCAAACACGTTTGCTCTATAAACTAAATTCCCGTAATTTAGCTAATGTATATAATGAAGTGTTTTTTTTGTCAACAGCTGCATGTGTGTAACGTCTTTCTTGAGTTGAGCGGTCCTGAAACCGCTGTGAAAAGGCACTGGGTGAGGCACAAGAATACCCGGCCTCACCGATAGGGGGCGCTGGTGATCCCAGGGATTCGTCTTGGGACTCCTCTGCCGAAGAAGAAGTGAATGCAGGCTACGATCTACATTAAGTCAAGTGCAGCAATTATTTTTTTTCCACTCGCCTATTCAAATGGAGGATTAAATATTACAAACTGAAGGAAGATACGGACAATTTCTACAAACAAGTTATTGATGCGTTTGTTCATAGGGAGCGGCGCATGGACTTCATTTACAAGTAAACCTGATATAATAACAGGTAGGTAACAACATTACGTTTTTTAATCAAATATGCTTATTTGTGTGTTATGGTTTGTATGTGTAAATAATTCTGCAATGAGACTTTAACATAAGCCACTCACTGTTGCTAATTAAATGGTGAATAAGCTACATTTTAGGTTCATATTTTTGTAAATGTGATCACGTGATCATGATGACGTCAGTGCCTCACCAGCCATGAACCTCACCGCACTCACTGATGCACGCACGTGCACACACTGCATGCTATGTTGCGTATATTGTTAAACTTTTGTATCGTAAAAGATTTTCAGCTGCAAACAATTATCTTATTTCACATTTTCTTACTGTATTTTAGAAATAGAATTGACATCTATTTCTTGAATTACATGATTCATTACTGTATTCGTCTAAAATTTATAAGATGATACTGATTGCAGTACATTAGTGTACATTTACCGTGTGCTAGGTATACTTGAATCTACAGTATGTATCATTCTGTAGAGAGAGAGAGACTGCATGACACAGAATCACCAACCTTTCAATAAATCACTGTCCACTCAATCTTATGATCCACAGCTATTAAATTATTGCGTATGTAGGGTTGGCTGGATGAACAGCCTAGACTCTAGTCGCTAAAGCAACCCAATATGATCCATTTAATGCTGCTTTAATTCAAATGCTGACTTATGTTACTCAGTGGAGGTTACCTCATCAGTGCAGCTCTGCACATCTGTTCCTAAAACCTGAGCAGATTTTCTTGCATAAGGTTTTTTCTTTTAGTAACAGTTACGTCTACAGATCATAAGCCTTCTAACTGATGGCGTGCTTTTCAGAAGAATACCAATCAGTAAATTAAATTGACAATTAAGTTTTTACAAGGTGGATATGGAGGTTTAGAGGTGTTTGTGGGAGGAACAGAAAGTAAGGTAATGAGAAACGTGAACTAATTGTCTCGCTGATATACATCAGACAGAAAATCATGCACACTCACTTCACCATCTTGACACACTGACCCAGTAATATTTGACCTCCATCTGGATCCAGTGTTCTGTCCAAATTATCCTGACCTCAACCCAACCTCAACCAGAGATTTCCATCCAGCTGTAAACATGACCTCAGGTCTGTACAGAGTCTTATCTCTTATTTGCAGACTCTCCTCATTTTACATTAATCAGTTGCCTTCAGGCGTTATGACATAGCAGGATCTTATTACGAAGAGCGCTATTGAGGAGTGTGTGTTTATGTGAGTGGCCAGTGGATGGAGTAATGCACTGGAGATGAGCTTAAAGTAAATGAACAGCAGATGTGAGCGTACTTGCAACAGGTGCATCTTTCTAAATTCACACTCCCACACCTCTGCTATGAAGTTTTCATTCATCCTTTTCTCGAATAAATATCTTCCATAAAAATCTACTGTCTTTAAAGCAGACGTGTGTGTGTGTGTGTGTGTGTGTGTGTGTGTGTGTGTGCGTGCATGTTGCTTTTGAGAAAGGGCAAGAAGAGAGGAATAATGGAGGCAGCGGAGAAGCTAATCAGATCAAAACCAAAGTAAGTCGAACGTGAAGGGAGAAAGAAGATATGTCAGGAATGGAAATAGGGATGCAGAGAAATACGAGGAGAAAGGCAAATGTTAAGGGTGATGAGGAGTGTAGCTGGCATCATTACAGGACGCAGGTGTGTTTACACTACGAGGCAGTGTTTCTATGTGATTAGCAGACTATGTCAAACTATATCACTAACAAATCCTTCCGCATCAGTCACAGTGTTAACCCATGACTGGCTGACACCTCCACTGGGACGACTGAGCCCCTCAGCTGTGTGTGTGTGTATGTTTATGTGGGGGATAAGATTATAGAACAACACATGAGATCATCCTTGTAGGGTTTTATAACTCCAGACCTGAGGCCATGTTACATGCTGGCTCCCTGGAGGGTAGGTAACAGTTTACTTTTCTCCTTAATTCCAAGTGTGCTGGTGCCCAAGAACAAGGGATACGTGAAGAGTTGTTTCAACTACAGAGGATTAAAGCTGATGAGCCATACAATGAAGTTATGGGAAAGAGTAGTGGAAGCTAGACTAAGGGCAGAAGTGAACATTTGTGAGCAGCAGTATGGTTTCATGCCAAAAAAGAGTACTACAGACGTAGTATTTGCTTTGAGGATGTTGATAGAGAAGTACAGAGAAGGCCAGAGTGAGCTGCATTGTGTTTTTGTAGATCTGGAGAAAGCTTATGACAGGGTGCCCAGAGAGGAACTGTGGTATTGTATGAGGAAGTCTGGAGTGTCAGAGAAGTATGTTAGAGCGGTGCAGGACATGTATGAGGACTGTAAGACAGTGGTGAGGTGTGCTGTAGGTGTGACAAAGGAGTTCAAGGTGGAGGTGGGACTGCATCAGGGATCAGCTCTGAGCCCCTTCTTGTTCGCTATGGTCATGGACAGGCTGACAGACGAGGTTAGACAGGAATCTCCATGGACTATGATGTTTGCTGATGACATTGTGATCTGCAGTGAGAGCAGGGAAGAGGTGGAGGAGAAGCTAGAGAGGTGGAGGTTTGTCCTGGAAAGGAGAGGAATGAAGGTTAGCCGCAGTAAGACAGAGTACATGTGTGTGAATGAGAGGGACCCAAGTGGAAGAGTGAGGTTACAGGGAGAAGAGATCAAGAAGGTGGAGGATTTTAAGTACTTAGGGTCAACAGTCCAGAGCAATGGAGAGTGTGGAAAAGAGGTGAAGAAGCTTGTACAGGCAGGATGGAATGGGTGGAGAAAAGTGTCAGGTGTGATGTGTGATAGAAGAGTTTCAGCTATAATGAAAGGAAAGGCGTACAAAACTGTGGTGAGACCAGCAATGTTGTTTGGTCTAGAGACAATGTCACTGAGGAAAAGACAGGAGACAGAGCTGGAGGTAGCAGAGATGAAGATGCTGAGGTTCTCTCTGGGAGTGACCAGGAAGGATAGGATCGGGAATGAGTACATCAGAGGGACAGCACAGGTTAGAGGTTTTGGAGATAAAGTCAGAGAGGCCAGACTGAGATGGTTTGGACATGTCCAGAGGAGAGGCAGGAGGCCTAGAGGAAGACCAAAGAGGAGGTTTATGGATGTAGTGAAAGAGGACATGAAAAGAGAAGAAGAAGAATAGTGCTATTTGAGTCGATGTTACTGCCTCAGCATGTGATGTACAAGATACGAGAAATGGTGTGTATGTGTGCGTCAGTGGATCTGTGTGAAAGTGTATGCATGTTTTCATCTGAATCTGATTTTAAGTGTAGTATATAAGTGTAGGTAGAATGATCTGTCAATACATTGCATGTGTTTCTATATTCCAGGACATTATTATTGAAGGCACCATCTGATAATAGTTACGCACACATTCTGTAAACATGCAGACATCATGATTTCAGCAGCTAGTCAGCTAGGGGTTTAGGTACTGTATATTACTTTTCCCTCACTTTTTCCACTATAGTTTTTCTCTTTTGCAATAACTCCAGATGACACATAGAGAAGAGGCATCATCTGACACGATCCATTGTGATCGTGTTGTACATTTGTTAGACATCACTGTTACTTGAAGTTACACTGTGGTGAGGATTTAGTTGAGTTTATCCACAGAAAACACTGGGGTGTACCATAGAAAGTAGTTTCTAGATCCTTGTTGATTTGTGTGAAGTTGCATGCTCTCCACATGTCCGTGTGGGTTCTCTTCAGGTGGTCCTGTTTCCTCACCCAGGACAAAAGGGATCTCAGAGGAGACTTTGATCATCATGGTTACTGCAATAAACAGGTGGTTAGGGTAGGAAAAATCGGCACCATGCTATAAAAAAACCTTGACTAGAAGCAAACTGCTGTTTTGTGTTATTGTTGGCATCATCACCTGATTTTTTTTACCCTTCACATTTACCGAGTCTCTGTTTTTTAATATTAATTTCATAGGGTTGCTGTAACATCTGATTCTGTCAACAGGCAGTTTTGCTCCACAAACTTCCAGGCTAATGCTGAACTTTTTACTCCCCTCTTGTTTATTTGGTTGTACTGATTACAGTCTTTGCAATTGTTCCTACCAGGGGGGTCAGTTGGGACCCCCAAGCTTATGACAGATTTTTTTCAGGGCAAGAAATGAACACAAAACATGAGAGTCTGATTATATTTTTGACTTTTTTTCAAGTATTTTTCCTTGTGAAATATACTCTTTTTCAACTTTCTCAGGTTTCTAACATGAAAGTCAGTTTTCAGCTGCAAATGCTTTGGACTCCATGGCAGTCTCTAATCATCGGACATCTGTGTTAATTATGATGAAGTCATTGATCATGATGCTACAGGAAAGAGATAAAGCCTCAAACGCAGCAAAACGCTCTCCAGCTACTGTGTTTCAAAATGTCTTACAAGTTAAAAACACAAACAACAACATTATGATATTTCTTTTGAATAAGTTTGTCAGTGCTAGGCTAACCAGCTAGCTGTAGCTTCCTAATGCAACCCAATTAACATGAAAGCACAAAGACAGCTTCAGCATCACTGGTGAGGTCACAACAGGATGCTGAACCCGGAGCAGGTGAACAAGAAGGAAGCACAAGTGGATAAAAGAGATGGAAATTCAATGTCTTCTCTCATGTAAAACACTGCAAATCAAGGACAACTCCCTGCAGATGTGTGAAATATATGTGTTTCAGGGTCTCATATACACACACACACACACACGCTCGCACACACACACACACACAAACACACACACACACACACACACACACACACACACACACACACACACACACACACACACACACACACACACACACACACACAATACATAATAAACCATAAAGTTTTTAAAAGGGAACTTGTGGGAAAAGTGAAAGTTGGATCCATCCATATTTTGACAGTATGGAATATGATCTTATGTAAGCGGTTATAACATATAAGGCAGTGTTCCCAATGACCTCCAATGTATTTAATCATTTTGATTACAAAGACTCTATTTCAAAGGAACTTTTCCTTATCTAGCCTGGCAAATTATGATAAAGGTGAATGAGAAGCTCATGATGATTGGGGAAAAAGACTGGGGAGAAATGCTTTCTGTAGTAATATATTTCTGTAACCCCAAAGTACAGCAAGAAGCTTACTGGAAAAATTGCCTTTGCCACAGTATTACAGTCATCTGGGCATTTACACAAATATCTATTTATCTACCCCAATGATAAAGGAATGCACTCAGAGAAAACTGATGGATAACTGATCAATTTTAAACAACTGTAGCTCACTTTTCTTGAGAGGTTTGGTGGTCTTAGGGACTGGAGTGACTGGAGAAAAGAGGTGACACTGGAGACCGACCGGTTTCTCTGCATCCTGAGTAAAACTGTTAAGTCTTTTATTTTAACAACAGGAAAGCAACATGAGAGTTGAACTGAGTTCGTCCCACGGAGGGGAACAGTCAGCAGTTTGTGTAAAGAATCAATGGAGGGTCTCTGTTGTTTCCTTTCGCTCTCAGAACCCCCGACAGCAGAGGATATGCTACATACTGTACATCCTTAGCTCCTCTGCTGGAAAACATTCAACATCAGTGCTTGAAGCGTAGCATCAAATACATTTTAAAAATATCACCCTTTTGATGCTCGGCAGCGCAATTATATGAAATCTGGGTGACACATGTAACAGTCCCGACTCCTTTCAGGCAACAACAGCTCATAAATTGTTGTCAGTTCTTTTCTTTTCTTTTCTTTTCTTTTCTTTTCTTTTCTTTTCTTTTCTTTTCCAAACTGATCCAGGGGAAGATTCCACTCATGCATCTTTAATTTCGTTTTTAAAAAATAAACCCTTCTATCTATCTGTAATTGTTCCATTTGTTTGCCCAGTGAATTTTGGAACTGTCAGAACCTCCATTAACTCTGATCTAAACACATTATACTGTATGACTTGCAAGTATTTTGCTTGCTGTTGTGCAATGACAGTCTCAAGGAAGACTGGTGCCTGGGTTACCGTGGAGTGGATGTCTTCTACAGGTTGGTCACAACTTTGAACTTCAGTGAAAGAGTCCACAACCAACAGAGATCAAGTAGGAGATACGGTTTGATGATATGATTTCATGGAATTGCACTTTAATTAATCACAGTCCATTGACTCTATTGATGAAATAATTAGTGTATACAAGCCAATGTTTCCTCACACACAAGCCCATCTGTATCACAGGTTATGTAATGAGCAGCTCAATCTGCAGGCAGGCCTGAGCACCAGTTACTCCCTTCTGGGTTACATAGAGTTGACTTTCATAAAGAAGCACAGTCACACCACAGGATGTTTACGGTGTTCTTGTGTGTCTACAGGAATCTATGAGTGAAGCTCACTTCAGCACGTCGCTCGCAGTCATGTGGTCCTGTTCATCCTATTAGAGATTGTGCTGCATGATGAGGTCATGACTGTTGGACTGCTTCAAATACAACTAGCAACCTCATGTATACATGCGCACAGTAATGTTCACACATGCATGTAGACTCACTCTTCTTCTGTTTTCATGATATGCACACTTAAATGCACACGAGGTTCACATGCATATCGTCTAATGAGGCAGCAGGATATGAACTCTACAGGTCTGAAAGCCTGTGCTGTTTGTCTTGGCCCTGGAAACAGCAAAGCAGCTCAGCGTTCAAACATGGCTTTCCCTACACTTAATAACAAACACACCAATATGCACACCAGACACTTTTCAATCCATCTTCATCTCCTCTGAAGATCTGCTGAAAAAGAATCAGACACAGTTCTTATGTGCAAGTGAGCGTGAAGAGGAAGGATACGGCACAGTAAAAGCACAAGGCCACACTAACTGTCCAGCGTGCATGCCCTGGTCTGTTGGCAGAGGTTAAGTTGAGCCCCATTAGTATAACTCCTTCTGACAGATGGCTGCTTGGTCGTAGGAAACATATGGACAGTGGGACAATAGTGTGTGGGAAAAGACCCAAAGAGAAACAGAAAACCCTCCTCTCTGCCCATGTATTGTACGCTAAGTGTTTATATCGTAACACACAGTTTTCACCTGTTTAATTCTCATTACATTGTTTGAGTCCTTTTAATGTCATATTTTTAACAACATATATTTCCTCCTCACTCGCCTGTCTTATCTTTAGCAGGGTCATTCCTACATTTCTTTTTGTTCGGAGCACTATCATCAGTCATGTGTGTTATTGACGGTGCTGCGTATTTATGACTGAGGTTGTTTAAGTTAATCTGTGGATGCCAGATGTTTGAGAGTGTCAGAGCCTCAGTCTACTGTCAGGGTCTTCTCTTCCAACATCTACAAACCACGGGAAGTGTGTCTAATGATTCCATTATTAGTGTTGTCACATGTCTACATGCCATATTCTTTGGTTTGTGGTTGTGTGGTTGGATGCACACATGTACTGCATGATAAAGGGTTAATACAGGTGATTTGTATGGGATAGTATGTCAGACTATCTTTAAGCATCTTTAAGTAAGTTTTGCTTCTTTTGCACAAAGTTCGCACATATGAATGCTGCAAGAAGGACCTTTATGCTATACAAATCACACCCAGCGAAGTGTATGAGTTTAGGGTGGTAACCTAACCCTAACCCTAACCTAATTCACACCTATATTAACTTTGGTCAGATGAAAGCAGGTGGTTTTGGTGTGAACCTTCAGACCAGTTGCAAAAGTTATATCAGGATACCATGACCTAAAAGACAGAAAAAGAGCAAATACATACAGAAGAGGGAAGAAGTTGAAAAGGAGCTTGTGAGGAGCGGAAGAGACGCCATTAATAGTTATTATTCTGATAAAGAAATTTAACTCTATATAAAACACTGTGAGAGAGAGTAGCAGAGCAATGACACCTGAAAGACACTCCATCTCCATTTCTTAACACATCAGTTCTTTAACACAAAGATCATGTGGTGAAAAAGAAATTTGTCTTCACTATTTGTTTATGTATTTAACAAAACAACAGGCATAATGTCAGCCAAGTGAGTAATTTGTGACAGCATGTAAGTTTTCCAAATTGCAGAATGACGTATAACACAGCAGTGTCTAATGGGAACTTTTACATATGAGTCTGACTGCACTGACTAAACAACATGATAACAGTCATTTAATTTTCTGGTTATGAGGTGACTCATCTTGTCCTCTGCTCTGAGGGTATGAAGCTCCTGGAGATCATGCTCTCTCCCCAATTTTGGTTGATTTTCTTCTTCTCTGAATCGGATGCTAAGTGCCTCTAGCTGCTTTTTAAATTTTCAAATAATGAGTTGCACTCATAACTTAGCAGCTGCAGTTCGCAAGTTTTATACAGGCATCATTTAGATCCTGGTATTAGCTCTGCTGCAGACTCAAAGCAGAACGACAATGACCCCCCTATTCCTCCATTCAGAGTAATGATCACAGGCCCAACAGTGGTGGCTACGAGAGGCTGAGGGAAATAGGTTACTTTTGCCTTTGGATCTTTATCACTACCACAACATCTACAATGATGTGCAAAATAGCATTGGTTTAGCCTTTTATCATCTTAATAGTTCTATTTACATCTTTTTAAAAAAATAAATTGATAAATTCACTATTCAATAGTGATCCAGCATCAGTCTGTCAGATGTCTCCCTCATTAGTTGGTGGAGGCTAAATTGAGGGAATCTGATTTAGATTCCTCCAGACTCCAATCGTAAGACATCCTTGATGAACAGGGAAACACTGTAATAAAATAATGCATCACATGGTCAGAAGGAAAATCTGAGTAAAGCTTCAAACTAACTAACATTAGCATGAAGAAGAGTGGTCAGAGTTGTATACTTTGGTTAAGGACATTATAAGCTGGAGCTTCACTGTCAATGCGTTAAACCTCTATTGGCTATCCTGTATTGTGTAATGGCCAACAGGAGTGACACCAGTGGATTCAGTAACTGTGATATGTTGTTAATATTGTATTGTATTCTATACTGTATATCATTAATAAGAATAATAAAATGTTTAAAAAAGAGCAGTTTTACGTAAGCTTATGACAAAACGAATCCACTTTTCACTCAACCTCCCAAATACAGCATGACTTTTATTTAGTTAATTATGGTTGAGCAGACAGTGAAGCACGGTGTGCTTTTTATTATATGGTTTATAATTTTTAGATTTGCCAAAACGTTGTTTTTATTTCTCAGAATGCTATGGTAGCAATCCAAGTCACAGCTTCAGACTGTTTTCCTCAGGTTGTTTATTCTCCCCCAAACATCCAGTTTAGCAGAAACCCAAAGTTAATTAATGTTATTGATGTATATCAATAACATTAATTAACTTTGGGTTTCACTTGGGTCATTTTATGGCAGTCCCAAATCTTGATTGTTTTTAATCTGTGTGTAGTCTCTCTGTATGATGCACCGAGCTGTTTAACGTATATAGTTATAATAGTTAATAGTTAGAAGGAGCTGGAGTGATGTAATTTGGATCCTGTGAATGTTCTCCTGTGTTCATCACACCATTAAAAACATATGTAGGATGACTTTTGTAACATCTGACTTTTGCTCTGACATTTTTCATGCCATGTAATGCCTGGTAAAAAAAAGAACTGCAACAAAAAATGAGAGCAGCTTCCATAACTCAGTTCACTCCCTCCTCTTTTTGTACTCAGGAAGATCAGAAGCTACACAGAAAGCTGAGAGATTGTGTTTTGAAGCACCATCTTCACTGGCAGCAGGTTACTTGGCATTCTGAATACGAACCCTTGACACAGACATGTTCAGCTGGAGGAAACCTTTGAAGTCATCTTTGTGGTTTTTAAATTGATGAAACTCTTAATAGAGGCATGGAAGCCAACGAGGAACAAAACAAATGCGTGATTCATCTTCAAGGATCCTAAAGTAATTGTTTCAAAATGATTTGACCTTGAGCCAGCAAATCTCAAGTTCAACAGCTATGAAAGAGACAAAGTCGCTGTGACACAAACACACGAAATAGTGTTAATGCTCCCAGTATACAAAAACTAGTAATTAATTTTTTTTAATATACATCTATGCATCTCTCTCTCTCTCTCTGTATGTATGTATATATATATATAAATAATTTATTATTATTATTAATTTTTTTTAGTTTTGTTTTATATATATATATATATATATATATACACACACACACACACACACACACATACATATATATATTTTGCTCTAAGTGGGTTGATGTGCACCATGATCGAGTGAGTGCGAGGCTGCTCAGCATACGAAAGCTCTTTTAATGACTACCAGGCCAAGTGTAACTTGTGGCCATCGAGAAAATGTTTATTTTGATGGATAAGCCAAGAGCGGCCAGCTGGTTTGAGTTGGGAACAATACTGGAGATTCAGCCTGCAGATGGTTTTGATTTAGCTCTCCCTCCTCCTCATATTCTCTGTCCGCTTACACCATCATCCCCCTTTCACTCTCCACAGGCTTCTTTTCCCTGTATCTTCATTTCCTGGGAATCCTGCCACCCCTCTTATCCCTCACATCATGATCATTCTCTCTATTATTATTATTTTTTAGTTTTGTTTTATCACCCTTTTTCACCCCCTACAAGGCACCGATGATTGGAGCTGATAAAGTAATGAATGGCCCATGGAAGAGCATCATGTTTTATTGTTAAAGCGTAACAGAACAGAAAAGGTTGGGTAATCCTTGACTTATTGGCCCCTGTGTTGTATCATACACTCTCTGGGAGAGCAAAGCGCTTATTGGCCTCTGAAGTACATCAGTCTTAGTTTTGACTGCTGGCAGCCAGTGACGTGAAGAAGAAAGAATAACGAGTATCATTTCTCTTTGGAAGACTTTGACCTCATCTTTTTGAGAATAGAAAAGTTGGTAACTGAAGTTTCTGTGTTCAGATTGTGTTCAAACTGCATCCAGACGACAAATAGGAGCTGTTGATGTGATTTTGTGTATGTGTGTGTATGTGTGTGTGTGTGTCAGTGATTGTCTGGTGCCAGGTCAACTAACCTTCTCCTGTCTTGTGTGCTGGCTGCGGTGATGCTTCTTCCACTCCCCCCCATGTTTCCCTCTCTCGACCCACAAACATCTACCCACAATCCCACATCACTTGCCCGTGCCACAGAGGGGGCCGACTACCTTGTGTCTCCACCAGCACACAATCAGAGAGGCCACTTCATTCTGTAGAGGCCCTCAAACATCCAGCAGAAGTCACTACTGTCACACTGACATCACCGTTGGCAGGCCAGCTGCAGCTCTTCAGACGCCCCAGGGGGGGTCCACAGCTGTCCAACACTGAGCTGTTAGATCAAAGTTTGTGTCGACTCATCGACATTTGTGCTCTTTTGCCATGATCCTCCACACAAATGTGGATGTGTGTGTGTGTGTGTGCTTGTGTATGTGTCAACACTGTTGAATGTGCCATTGATTTTAGAGAATTAGATTTCATTGAAGCAGAATTTATGTTTAGATATGATTCTTTGAATATTTAAAGTGCAGTTCTGGTCATGATGGATTGACAAACAGGACCTGGATCACACACACACACACACACACACACACACACACACACACACACACACACACACACACACACACACACACACACACACACACACACTAAACCGTAATGTTGATCAATCTACATCAAATTAGGCAGGCATGCATTCCTGAATCAAGAGTTTAGAGATGGAAGACGGGGGGGTGATTGCACCTCTGGTGATGGTGGGGGTTGATTTTGTGAGATCTCATTATTTAGCAGTAAAAAATGCTCTTGGCTGTGTCTTGAAATCTCCATTATGCCAACTTGAA
Organism: Antennarius maculatus; assembly: GCA_013358685.1. Classification (NCBI taxonomy): domain Eukaryota; kingdom Metazoa; phylum Chordata; class Actinopteri; order Lophiiformes; family Antennariidae; genus Antennarius; species Antennarius maculatus. The sequence goes on along the minus strand of CM023610.1, from coordinate 4,493,255 downwards.
TGCTTTGTTCCAATATAGATAGCACTTTGACATAAACACACAAACATCCACACATTCTTTCTTTGAACACATGACTAAACCTAGTAAGTATCAATCAGATGGCAGTTTGATTGAGTTTTTTTTGGTGGACAAATAAACAAAAGGTTGATTGAATCCAGATTCCATGTGGATTTAATTTCTTGCACAAATATCGTCCAACAACGTTTCCATCCTGTGGCTTTCTTTACAATTGTTAGCAAGATATCAAAGTTCAGTAGAATAAAATACAACATCCGTAAAACATACAGAGCTCTCTCCATAACACACACACACACACACACACACACACACACACACACACACACACACACACGCACACACACACAAACACGATGATAAAACACAACTCACAAATCTTTTTGATTTCAGTGCAGTATCGTCATGATCATCTTCATCACCATGTTCACTGTCATCATCGTCACCATCTTCTCCAGACTAATTTAAACCTCATTGTGTTGATTCTTCTTTTGTTCGACTTAAAGCAGCCTCTCATATTTATGTATGTCTTTGTTGTGAGTGCTAATGTGTTCATGTGTTAGCTGAGACATGCGTGTTCAATTAAAACTCTTTTTGGTTCACCTAAAAGCACTTCAAGCCTGGCCTCTATAAGACGAACACACACAAAACAGCAGTAAAAACACAGCTAAATTATTTTGACTGGTGTTTTTGCCTTTGCCAAGGACATGTTGTTTTCACTGCTGTCCTGACAGAGGGTTGGATCCAAGAACAATGCGATGCAAATCATTCATTCATTCATGGAATCGTTTATTGCTTATATTTTCCCCAAATCCACTGGAAATTCAGGACAAATTTTGATGTAAAAGTATCATACATGGATGTAATGTTATATCTATGAATGTGTGTTAGCATAAAGCAGATCCAGATGGTATTTCAGACCTGTGGATCTACATATGTATTTGCAGGGGGTGAACTTCATGTAACTGCAGTACACAAAGTGCTGGAGAGCCATGTGCAGAATTGTTTGGCCTTGCCAGAAATATTCAGTGTTGCTCTAATTTGCTGCGTGAGTGCGTTCCACCTTGAAACCGTTAATCTACATCATTCATCTGCCTGTTTCTGAACAATCATTGTGATTCAAGAATGCAGTAAGAACTTTTGCATTTCATATTGCATGTGCGTGCTCATTTTAGGTCTGATGAAAACACCTGCGTTGTTTGTATTTGTAAATTGTAAGATAACACCACCCTCACCTGTTCAGCATTTACATCCCTATGAAACATTCCAAAGCTTCAAAGGCTTAAATGTGATAAACTAAAGATGCTGTGGGTCATTTTTGGTACCTTGGACAGAACCAGACCATCCTTCCCATGTTCACTTTTTGTGCTGCAATAAGATAAATGTGTGATAGCTTTACCTTCATATTCAACATGCAAACATGAGAGTGGTATCAGTTTCCAAAATGTTGAACTTGAGATTCTGTGCAACAGAAAAACAGACACACAAAAAGTGCTGTGGCACCTGCTGGTCACACTGAGAAGGAGAAGGACATCTTTGCCCATTGTGTTGCATAACCTCGGTTGGTGTCTGCACACAATCAGTCGAAGATCATTTTCCCATTAGAATAAATTGTTTGCAGACATGCCTTCATGTGCACAGATTGACTTCCAAGTATTTGAAATTGTCCAAGTTCCTGTTTTGTTGTTTGCTATTTTCAAGCTTTTCTAGGGTTCATATTCTGTGATATTCTGTTTGATTCCAATCACACAAGGAGTGCATGTTCCAATGGTCATATAATTGTTCAGATATGTCGCATGCATTTAGTCAGCCACTACTAATAGCTTGCTTGTAATTTCAAAACAAGTGTGAGGTTATGGTTTGGATTAGTGTCTAGGTAGTGATTGTCAGACTATGCATCTAAACCTTACTGACAATAGTCTTGTGTAGATTTTAAACATGGCGGCGTAGTCCCTGCATCATGAGTGTTCTTGATAAAGTCATTTCCTGCTGGCGGAGGCCTTCAAACATGCATGCTGTTCTCTACATGAATCACTTAATCTCTGTTTTGTTCTCCTTTAGTTCCTTTGTCTGGGAAAGGTTTAGCTGAACAGCAGCAGGACAAAACGTTCCTGAAAATCCTGCCAACTGTTGTACAGTTCTCGTCGAGGGCCACAGTTTCTGATCCAGATATGTAGACGTACTGTACATGGAAGACTTTTTTTGCACGACTGGTAATCTCTGCATCAGTAAACAAAGTCGGACATTCCTAATCTGGATAAAACAGTTTCGCAGAATGTTTGCAGCTATCATTCCTAGCCTTTCTTTCAGCATATAGATCAGTTGCTGGGGCCTAGTGCTTCAAGTCAAGTATGTTTGGATGTAAATCGCAGTATCACAGTAACATGTTCATGAACAGAAAAAAAGCAACCATTTAAACGTCAAGGAATTCACAATCTAGTCATTTTGGTGCACTCATTAATTACCTATACATCAAGTCAAATAACCTTCCCGGAAACTCGGATAAAGCAATAACAATCAATCCAGAGCACTCTATGGAGATTACAGTCATTTGTTTTGGGGAGAAAAGATTATATGTGAATCAAAATATATTTGATTTGATTGAAAAAATCCCCACTGAGAATAACCTAATAAAATAAGTCAACAAGGGAAGTCGAATCTGCAGGGAATAAAAAAACAGGACCATATTTTGCCCTGGGGTACGAAACCTGAGCCCCATGTATAAACTCCTTGTTTGTCAGTTCGCTAAATGTTCATGCTCAAATCAAATTTAGTGCCTTTGCTGGGGTCTGGATGAGGGGACTTTCATGGGGGCCATTGTAGAGTTGGGGTGCATTACATTTGAGACATTTCTTTTCTCTGCAAAAACAAAATCTTTCACATCCCCCCCCTTATGCTTTATTATTTATTAACTACTCCTGTGGGGATACAATGAACCTTACAAATTACCTGAAATTTTTTTTATCAATTTAAGTGTGAATAAAATGTTCACTGACCTGCTGTTTCTGCCTTTCAGCGATTATTGTCGAACAGGTTGGTGTCAGATGGACATGTGTTCCAAATCTGTTGGGATATCACTGTGAAATCTGATCATCATCGGGAGAAACACAGCCATTACAGTGATTAAAGAAAATAGGCAAAGAAGCGTTTCAGATGTGGGATTCAAGAAACCTCTGAAAACACAATGGATAGAAAATAAGACAGGACTCATGTATTTCAGGAGTGTTTGGGTGAATCTTTATTACCTATATTTTACTGGAATTTTATATAGTAGGTACGTGCTTGCAAACGGTGTTGACCAAAAATACAAATATTTAATGTTACAACATTTTATTTACAGAATTGATTGTTTTTGTTGTTTCTTAGGGTGGCAGCATCATGCCAACGGTTCCTGCAGCTTCAGGCTGACTGTTTTCTAATCCAATCCTGTTGTTCACTGATCACACTGGAGTCAGTCCCGTTCCCAGTCTCCCATGAATTACATAAACCTGCAGGGGACAATAATCACACTCATGTAAATATTTGAAAAATCATTGAAAGAAATGGCAAAAAGGATTAAACTTTTTTTTTTTTTTTTTAAATAAATTTCACTGGGTGAATGGGATTTTTTTGCTCCTTATTCCTTGTAGTAAAAGCATTGGAGAAGTCTTGTGTTTTCATTCTTTTAAAACACCATACAAGTGTGCAGATTTGTTTTAATGGTAATAAAGTTTGCTTGAAGACAAAGCAAATAATAAGGCAGAAAACATGAAGCTTAAACACTGTATTTTGACAGCAGGTGACAAAATACATCTATAGAGTGTCCACAGAAGACTATTTGGAGTAATAACAGCGATGAGAAGCAGAGCAACAATCCCCCCATACACACTGGACGTTAATTGTTGTAAACAAAAACAGACTTTTGTTTTCTTTCTGTACTTTAAAATATTGTCAGTTCTAATCAGCTCCACAGTTTATGCTGCAGATAGTCCTGCTCAGTTTCAGGTCGTAAATAATTTTTGTTAGTTGCTTCTGGAATTAAATCACCAGACATCAGAAAAGCTCTGAAAAACAGAGGACTTTAATCACATAGATTTTTGTTTACGAAACCCTGGCTTCACATATGGTGCTCATAAGAGCAATAACAATATCCAAATTCATTATTTATTACCTCCTTATCATCATTGTTTCACTTTTTGTGATCAACACTGTTTGTGATCAACACAAAGAAAGCTCCCTTAGGGGAATAAAACAAAGCTTGTAAACAAACAGAAACATTGGACATTTTTAGTATCTATTTAACCCTGTAAGTAAGATACCAAAGTGTACGAGGAATCCTTGCATTGGTTGTTCTTTTTTTTTTAAAAAAAACCCCACAATTTCAAATTCTCGGAAGAACAAGTATGAATGAATCTTGCATAAATAACATTAAAAAGAGTGCAAAAATATATCATAAATGAACAAGAATGACATGTTTTGACATAGATTGGATTATAGTCAGGAGACAAATAGTTTGGGTATTTAAAGCTACTTCCTCAAACTGAAATTAGAATAAATCACAACAGCAGGCTCAATTAAACCTTTAGATCCATTAGTCTGCTGCAGCTATGGGAAAAGGGATGTGAGGCACTGATCCATAGCCTGTGTATATATACAGTGTGTGTGTGTGTGTGTGTGTGTGTGTGTGTGTGTGTGTGTCTGTGTGATAGAGACAGACAGAGAGAGTTGTGACTAAAGTGAATGACAAACTCTTAATTTTTCCGCCCTGATAGCCAGACCAGTGGGAACTTCCTGTGGGCAGCACACTCACAGAGCAGCTGAAGCCCAGAGCCAGCGTCACACAAGGCCACGTAGCAGCAGTACAACAATAAAGAGTTCCCCGATGTGAGAATCTATACACTAATTATTCTGTGTTTTCAGCGTATAGCCTTAAAAATACCTTTGAGGTGGGTATTCAGCACCACCCATCTCAGTGCACCAGTGTTTGCTCCAAAACTAGCAGTAACCTAAATGTTAGATGATCAATGCAAAGTTAGATGTGGGCAATTGCCTTTATTTTGACATAGCAGGTGATGAATTTATTCACTCCTTTCTATGGGCATCATGTAAAGTCATTATATCCAAATATAGACATTGCTGATTATAGACAAAAGTTTTGGTGGAAGAAGCATGGGGGCAACATGCAGCAGATCCTCTGCTGGGGGATTCCAAGGTGTTCTTTAGCTTGATGAGGTTACCACGTAATCCATGATTAAGGATATAATCACTGAAGTGAGTTCTGGGTCTACTCCCGAGCTTCTCCCTGTTCGACAAGCAAGGAAATCTATCAAAGCAAGGCAGGAGGCCCAAACCATTTCAACTGTCAATGTTAAAGGGCACTGGCCCAATTCCACATTCCAGATGTGTAGGTTTAACAACTGGGCAATAACATACAGTTAATGCCTTTCACACATTTCCTTAGAGTCCCAAATTTGAAGTCAGACTCAAGTCTTGAGTCTTTTGGGGACGAGTCATAAATGGAAAGTCTCCCGTCAAGCAGAGATGTTCGATAGGATGCCTGAAGTTGATGGGCACAGTTTACTGCCGTAAGTAAATCATGTCATCATAGTTATCTAGACAGCGTTACACTTCAAGAAAGGTAGGAACGTATCTGAGCTTGACTGTATCAG
>CM023610.1:4462592-4482592 GCA_013358685.1 Antennarius maculatus | reverse complement strand
ATTTCTCCTTCTCCTCCAGCTCACATCCTACCTGTGGGGCATACCCACTAACAACATTGAACATCACACCTTCTATTTCTAGCTTCAGACTCATCACTCTATCCGACACTCTTTTTACCTCCAGGACATTCCTAACAAACTCCTCCTTCAAGATAACTCCTACTCCATTTCTCTTCCTATCTACACCATGATAGAACAACTTGAACCCTGCTCCTAAACTTCTAGCCTTGCTACCTTTCCACCTGGTCTCCTGGACACACAGTATGTCTACCTTCCTCCTCTGCATCATGTCGACCAACTCTCTACCTTTTCCTGTCATAGTTCCAACATTCAACATCCCTACTCTTAGTCCTATACTCTTGGCGCTCCTCTTCTCTTTCTTCGTGCGAACGCACTTTCCTCCTCTCCTTCTTCGACCAACAGTAATCCAATTTCCACCGGCGCCCTGTAGGTCAACAGCGCCGATGGCGGTCGTTGTTAACCCGGGCCTCGACCGATCCGGTATGGAAGTCATATGTTTGATTCGCATCTTTGATTTGGCAAAAGTTTTACGCCGGATGCCCTTCCTGACGCAACCCTCTGTATTTATCCGGGCTTGGGACCGGCACAATAAGACACTGGCTTGTGCCCTCTTGCGGCTACATTTTAGTATGAAGTCTGATATTATTGTTTTATCATGGAATTTCCACAGGTTCCTGCTAGTTGTTTTATTTTAGTACTAGAAGCTTATGTTCGATTTCAGAATCACACAGATATTTGCTGTTAACAGAGCTGAAACAGATATGCATTGAACCAGCTCATATGGGATGTTTGGTTTGCATTATGCCCCTGTACAAAACAAAACAAAACAAACAAACAAAAAAAAAACAACCGAAAATAAACAAAAACAAAAAAAACAAAACAAATAGAAAGCTACCATAGTAATATCACCTTGAAAATTACCCGTAGACATAAGAAGTACATGTCTATATATTTACGTTAATTGTACATTATTTTCAATTCATGTTCAGTTTTGTCCCTTCATTTTTAGATGCTAGCAACTAAGCCACCCACGTAGACATACTGACCTCAGCACAGTAAAAACGTTCACTGGCTAGTAAACAACCTGATGCCCGGCCGCCGTCCGACTCAGGTGTCGGCTGGAGGTGGGACTGGCCTCAGTGTTGCACTCCTGGTCAGCATTCTTGCCCTCTCTTTTCTGCGTTGGGGTTTCAGCAGCAGGGCTCTTGTTGCCCTTCCTGGGTGGCTCGTCTGCCAGCAGGACTTTTCACAGGGGCCCAAATTACAAGGCAATATTTGAGCTTGCCTTGCATAACTGACATGTCAGATAATAGTTTGATTGGGATAGAGGTGAGTCAAGTTTTGAAATACTACTATAATGTGACCTCAGAGTACACTAACTATACTCCAACAAGCAGTGACGTGCGGTCAGATGAAGTAGGTGAGGCACGGCCTCACCTGCCATCATGAAAGAAAAAAAATGGAAAATGGAATAAATAAATTAAACGCTAATATTTATCCAGCGATGTGTATTGTAAACTTCTTTTCCGTTTAACGTCACCAATTTTAGGTTATTTTTCTCAAAATCGCTGAATTTTCACATTTACCGCTGCAATACTGAGCAGAGACCTGCGGTGAGGCACCAGCCAGCCGAGCCTCACCACGGATTGATCAATAGCTCAGATAGCTGTGCTGGTAGCTATACAGTGAGACCGTAATGCTATCTCTCTATATGTCGCTAATAAAATGTTCAAACACGTTTGCTCTATAAACTAAAGTCCTGTAATTTAGCTAATGTATATAATGTACAGTGTTTTCTTGTCAACAGCTGCATGTGTGTAACGTCTTTCTTGAGTTGAGCGGTTCTGAAACCGCTGTGAAAAGGTACTAGGTGAGGCACATCAATACCCGGCCTCATCAATAGGGGGCGCTGGTGATCCCAGGGATTCGTCTTGGGATTCCTCAGCCGAAGAATAAGTGAATGCGGGCTACGATCTACGTACATTTTGTCAAGTGCAGCAATTATCTTTTTTCCGCTCGCCTATTCAAATGGAGGATTAAATATTACAAACTGAAGGAAGATACAAACAAGTTATTGACGGGTTTGTTCAGAGGGAGCGGCGCATGGACTTCATTTACAAGTAAACCTGACATATTAACAGGTAGGTAACAACATTACGTTTTTTTTTAATCAAATGTGCTTATTTGTTTGTTACAGTTTGTATGTGTAAATAATTCTGCAATGAGACTTTAACATAAGCCACTCACTGTTGCTAATTAAATGGTGAATAAGCTACACTGTAGGTTCATATTTTTGTCATCATGATCACGTGATCATGATGACGTCGGTGTCTCACCAGCCATGAACCTCACCGCACGTCACTGCCAACAAGGTCAAACTCAACTATCAGCAGTAACTGTTAGCAGTGAAGATTAGCTAACTTAAAGTGAATGCCATACAGGTGCAGTCTCATCCTATGATCAGGTCACATAGGATCAGATTCAGCTCTCTGGGCCACGCTTGCATGCGTGATAGGATATCCCATGCAGTCTTTAATTTCATCAGCTTTCATTAAAAGCTGTACTCGCATAATAGAAAAAGAATAAGAATTGAACTTTATTGATCACCATTAGAGGAAATTTTTTTTCCATTTATGTTTTTTCCACTTAAGAGGCTTGTAAGCATGTACAAACTAAAGGGGGGGGGGGGGGTACCATGTGAGCTTAGGTAGTTTCTCTGTCTGATTAGCTGATCAGAGACGTGAACGTCCTCTCTCCCTCTGTGTTTCCTGATTGAACTCTGTTCTCTGGATGAGTCTTAATCTGGGCTGCTAGAACATTAACATCAGTGTTTAGGAAACATAGCACTGTGCTGTGCTGAATCTGGAATTTTTCACCCCCTTCAATTATTTTAACACCCGTCGCCACTGAATGTTATTTATAACTGACCACTGCCCTTACTGTAAATAACACTTGCAGCTCACTAAACGCCCTTTCTGAAATTTCTCTGGTTGCATCATTTATGCGGTAAACCACTATTATTTTTTCTATTTTTTGTCTATTTCACTACAAATCCCTTTTTTTTTTTTTTTTTTTTTTACAAAATTCACTGTAACACAAAACCCCTGCTTTTCTGTCTCCTTCTATTTTCCATGGAGTCCCAGTGGGTTCTGCACATGAAGTCACATCTAACTCACATTTACTGAACACTCCACACCTCTGCCTCTGACGAGGTTAGCTGCAGCTCTGAGGATATTTCCCTCCCGCAGAGTGTGGATTAAACTAACACATGGCATCTTCTGTTACATTCAGCATTTTTGCATCTTTTTCTACCCTCAATCTCTCTCCTGTTCACTAAACTGGAAGCAAACTGTCAGTGCATGTAGGGTAAATAGCACTGCTGGCTTGAATTTCCAATTTATGGATGTCTGAGGTCTGAGCCAGGGCCATCCTCTGACCGATGCATACCTAGAGCTATGCTATTCTCCAGTTATCGTCACCTTAACAAATGCTCTACATAGTATCTTTAATTCACCAAATACAGCTGAATATAAAATTAAGTTGGACAAAAATACTTAGTATTGCCTACTCTAGTTATCCACAAGAATAGCAGCTCTGTTTTGGAAACCACTTACTTATTAATGTCCAACCTTAAGAAGGAGAGAGCTATGCAAAATCATTACTCATGACCACCCAGGTCACAGAGGAGCAGTTATATCCCTGCGTGGACATACCTGAGGAAATGTGATTTAGAGTTATTAGTTAATGCACATCATGGGATGTGCCATAATGTGCTATGAATGTTCTGTGCAGTGAGTCAAGCATAGTTAAAAGTAGGAACATCACATGATGCAGAATGACGAGGCTCTTCAGAAGGGGGAATCCAACTTTGTTTCCCTCTTCCCTCCTTCTCATTTTTGTCTTTCAGTATCCTCAGCTCAAGAGTTATGGGCTGGCAAAATATTTTCAAATGGAGTCAGATGTACATTTTTATGTGCTTAGCAGTATGATGTGAGGATTACATGCATGTTACTGAACAGTTCCCACCTGTGGGCTCAGGAACTCTTTTTTTTTTTTTTTTTTTTTTTTGCCAGGTTACTCTAACGTGCCTCTGCCCAGAGGAGTGAAGTCACTACATGTGGCTGGTGGTCGCTGTGTGAAGTTAAGTCCTGACAGGAAACATCAGCACCTCAACCCTTCTCTCACACACATACACATCACATTTGGAAACCTTTGAAGGAAAGGAAAAGAAAGCCCTGCGGAGGAAAGTCTCACATCTTTATGACCTGTAAAGATTACAGTCAGAGGTCTGGTTGGTTCAATATATGTGTGTGTGTGTGTGTGTGTGTGTGTGTGTGTGTGTGTGTGTGTGTGTGTGTGTGTGTGTGTGTGTGTGTGTGTGTGTGTGTGTGTGTGTGTGTGTGTGTGTGTATGAATGAATTGACCAAGACAAACACAGGAGGGAAGACAAACCTTCAGGGTGTAAAGGAAACTGCTTACTCAGTAGTTTTCAGACCTTCAGTCCCACACTCTCATCCTGACCCTCGGCTATGAGCGATCACCAGGAAGGCATGGACCAAGGGGCACTTGTATTTGTGTATTTATTAAACACACACTCGCACTGAGACACAGGGATTCACAGGTCTGTCTATTGGGAAAGACAACAATCCTCAGGAGCTGGGTAAGAAAACACTGTTCTCTCTGGCAATGAGCTCTCTGATGACACTCAATAGCCTGAAACATCCAGTACATCCAGTCCACTGCTCAGATGAAGCTGAACCAAAACTAATAAAAACATCTCTTTGCTGTCATGTGGTGCTTTAGAAATATTTGCCTCTCCTCTCCTCGCTTCATTTTCCTCACAAAGCTCCTATTTGTGTCACCGTGATCATTTCATTCCCGCTGCTTTGGGCCCCCCACCACCACAACAATCAGCACATTATTGAGCCATTAGCCACTGACCTCTGGCTTTATGGGCACCTCTGATAGACAGGATGAGAGCACAGCAGATGAGTGATAGCACAGTAGGAGCTTTGTGAGATCAGACAAAAGCCTCATCCAATTAAAAATGGGTTGTGAGCCTCTTCTGCCGTCCCTCCTGAAGGGGCTGTGGATCCCAAATCAGTGCCATCCTGTCATTAGAAGCTGTCTGTCTGTCTTTCTAAGCTTTTATTTAGGGGCTAGTTTGATTTAAGTTGATTTGTTTTCTGTCTATAACATGAATATAATTCCCTCCTTGTTATTCTGACCTGTTGTCAGACAACAACAATCCTGTAGTTATTTGTTGAGAGTCTGGCAGAACTTCTCTCAAGAGAACTTGGTGAAATGCCACTCAGAGTCAGGTCAGAGGTGAGTATTGAGGAGGTCCTAACCTGTGTCCTGGAAACCACAGAGGTCTAAATACTGAATGACTTCATGTCTGAGCTGACTGGAAAGAGATGGCGATGTTAATTCCTTCATTCCTTTGTTCCTGTTTAAAACAAACATTCTGACAGTTGTTGCCTCAACCATTCATCTCAACAATTGGGTCTTCCTTGGGTTCAACTGAGATTCTAGATCTGTGCACAGCAGATTGTCGGCGATCTGGTCTGTGTAGAACTGTTACCGTTTATGTGTTGGAGAACCGTAAGTCAAGCCTACGGGAGAAAGAGGGTCCAAAGCAACCATTAAAAAAATTATCCACCGGAGCACAAAGTAATACTCAACTCAGAGTCACATTTCTAATGCCAGACAAATCTATAAATCTACTGTACGACTTAGTTATAAATGGGTCTTGCGGTCTTCCACAGACCAGGGCCCTCAATGTATTGTCTGTGGGGACTTTGGATATTTTATGCTTCATGAAGCAGCCCTCTGCCGCTTCACGAGTTTCCTGCATGGGGGGGGGGGGCATGTGCAGCCCCTGTTGGGTTACTTGAGAAGCAGATGAAGAAAGACATTTTCCAGAACTGAAGGAGCTTAAAACTGCATTCTGACATAAGCACGTCCTGCCATTGTTTACTAGTTTTGTCCAAGTATTAACCAAACTTTATCTTAAAGATTCTTCTTTTCCCACCAAACAAAACAATTTCCGGATGAATTTGTACATATGAGTACTTGTTTATGTGTTTGTGTACATGTGTGGTGTGTACCCGTCATCACTTCAGGGACAGCTGCATCAACATTTTCCTCACACTGGAGTGACAATCTGTCAAGATGTTCATTAAGAATAGCTTTAATGGACCGGCACACTGATGAGCTCTTACGCTGTTTCTTATTATGACCTTACAGGGTTGGAATACTGTTAAAAGACACTTGAAGGAATTGAAAAATTGTGACACCTTTACTTTGAAGGAACCTCGAGGGGACAGTCACTGATTGTATGCGTTGAACGATGGCAGTGCTAAATACATTAACACATTTCTTGCTAAAATAAACCGCACATATCCAGCGCTGTAGAAACAGTGTACAAGCTGATCTATATGTAGGGCTGAATACTGTGACAGTGAGCAGAGCACCATCCAGTCTTCACATACTAGCTGAGTTCTCCTGCTTTGATTGGGTTTATACACTGTCAGATGTAGCATTGTGAAATTGAGGAGAATATTTGTTTTTATAGCCTGAGTCAGATTGGAAACGGGATAACCAAACCCAAACCTCAGCGAGGAAGTTTGAGGACGTAAACAAAACATTCCAGCGTACGTTGTTTAATTGCACATTCTCATTTCATTGCACTTCCTTTTCAAAAAGTCCTGAGATGTTAGACAACAACACTGATAGATTTCCCTAACTGGCTCCTGCTTCATGATTTTGACCATGATTTTGCTTCATGATTTTGAATTTTTCATGATTCAGCTTCATCAACCAAGATAAAGCCTGAACATTGTCTTGTAACATAAGTTTTGATAAAACTACATCGAGCTAAATCACATCACAATGGGCGTTTGATCGTGAAATTCCTATCCTCTCAACAACAGTGCTCTGAAATCAGTGAGAGCCAACTGAGGCCGTTCTGAAAAGAATTAGCATGATCTGTCTGTTCTTGTTTGCCTGCTGTGTGCTCTGGTTTCCTTCCACTCCTAAACATGCATCTCAGATATCAGGAATGCTCCTGCTATTTCGACTTACAAAACACTGTCAAAGAACAACGTGGTCCTTGAAGATATAATCATAACATGTTCCCGATTCATAAGTAAAGTAGGTCCGCATTTATTTGATTTGATTAAAAAAGAAAATCAAAGACAGTTGTGGATTTAGAGGCCCCTGGTGGTCAATGGCCCTTGGGCACCGGTCCAATTGGCAGAGTGGGTAATCACATTTTGCATGTGTGGTTGTGTGCATGCAAAACTTTTCTCTTGGTTAATCTGAGCCAATACAAACCAATCTGATATAGATATGATCGCTCACAGATTCCAGAGATAATGACCGAATGAGCTTCAGACCTGGCTGCATTTTGTTTGAATTTGCCAACATTTTATTACTTTTGGCATTTTACTTGGACCCAGATACATTGTAGAATATGTTATTATTCATTAAAGTTTTTAATTAATTGATACCAGAGGGAAGAACTAAAGATGACATGTACTCCCAACATCTCACAAAACATCGTACAACAATTGCACTAAGAGAGACATAGTGTATATACTCCAGCCCTGGAGCTGAGAGTAGAGGCATTTGGGATATAATCACGTTTTCATCAATTACTGACCATGGTTAATGAAGTTTGATTAGCTATTAGGTAGTTAAAAGAATGAAAGCCTGCCCTGGAAAATAAATTCACAAATCATTTATTATCTCAAATCTCTCATCTTGAAAATATGTGGTAGAACCAACATCAAGCAGAGGCAATTCTAAAAACATAATGTGAACACGACATGGACAGCATCAGTATAAATAGCTCATTGATTGATTATTGCTCTATGCCAAGACTAGTATCTAAACTTTGACTACAGCGTATATTCATGATGTTTTGTCTAGGATGCAAAATGATTCCTTCACTCGTTTTCAGTCTCACTCAGGAGACTCAAATACATGTTTCATTCATGCTACTTCCTACACGCACGCGCGCGCACACACACACACACACACACACACACACACACACACACACACACACACACACACACACACACACACACACACACACACAGCTGTTAGAGACAAGCCTCTAGAAAAAGCATGCCAGTCAACATGGTCTTCATGCCAGCAGATTCATCAAGACATTCTGATCCAAAAATCACTCTTGGATCTGTCTTCTCAGGGATCTTTAACAGCTCAGCTACAGAGGCCATTCCGATGTGCACCGAACTAAGTCATCAGTAATCACAAATCCCCCTTCATGGAGGGGAATTCAAGGTCCAGGCATGCGTAATGAAGAGTGTCAGGAATACCAGAGTAATGGCAACAATGTGTGGATGAATAGAAGGAGGGGTACTGGACTTGGAAAAAGGGTGAGGCCTGGAGGACCACAACCCTCGTGACATAGCAGAAGATGAAGTGTCTTTGCCACACGCGTCACAAACATATCAACAGATCAGTGGCTGCTATTCAGGGCCCAATTTTCAAATCCGGTGTGGCTGAAGTTGATATTGTCTCCAGACAGATTGAGTCTGACGGCAGTAAGCAGAGACCGTAGAGCCCCAGGAAAGCAAGAACTGCATGTGCAAACCATGCACACCGTCTCTTACTGCTGGGCCCATGCTCAACCATGCAGGCAATGCTTTGATCCCGGAGCACGTTGCCCTATAAATGTTGTAACGACTCTTGCCAGCCCTGGGCTCCTGTATGTACAACTACAGCACGGTATCACTACACACCTGTTTCTCTGCTCGTTCACTGAAAAACGATCTCACCTGTTGCAGTGTGGTTGGCAGCTGAAGCACCAAACTTGGTCAGATCTATTTTTGAGGAGAGAGATACCAAGCATAAGCATGGAGAACTGAGATGTTTGAATAGTTAGAGTCAGAGGTGGAGTATGTAGGACAGCAGTCTTCTCTGTCGCAGCATATTTCTCTTCATGCACACACATGCAGTATGAGATTACAAGTGGGGCCACCTCGTGTATAATGACTGAACTGGTGATTGTATGCAAACTGCAAATAACAGGGTAAAGTTTATGTTCAGTATTGCATCAGTACTATGCTGGTTTATGATGGAGAGTGTGGAAAAGAGGTGAAGAAGCGTGTACAGGCAGGATGGAACGGGTGGAGAAAAGTGTCAGGTGTGATGTGTGATAGAAGAGTTTCAGCTAAAATGAAAGGAAAGGTGTACAAAACTGTGGTGAGACCAGCGATGTTGTTTGGTCTAGAGACAGTGTCACTGAGGAAAAGACAGGAGACAGAGCTGGAGGTAGCAGAGATGAAGATGCTGAGGTTCTCTTTGGGAGTGACCAGGAAGGATAGGATCAGGAATGAGTACATCAGAGGGACAGCACATGTTAGAGGTTTTGGAGATAAAGTCAGAGAGGCCAGACTTAGATGGTTTGGACATGTCCAGAGGAGAGATAGTGAATATATTGGTAGAAGGATGCTGAGTTTTGAACTGCCAGGCAGGAGGCCTAGAGGAAGACCAAAGAAGAGGTTTATGGATGTAGTGAAGGAGGACATGAAGGTAGTTGGTGTGAGAGAGAGGATGCAGAAGACAGGGTTAGATGGAGGCAATTGATTCGCTGTGGCGACCCCTGAAGGGAAAAGCCGAAAGGAAAAGAAGAAGAAGACTATGCTGGTTTATGATGTTGTTCCCACTTCATAGACAGAACAAAGAGTATTCGTTCTCCAGCACACTGAAAAGAACATCAAGACCATGAGCAGCTTCTTTCAGGTCCATTAAGTCTTTGTACAGGGAAAAAATATGGATAGCCTGCCTCTGACTTTTGTCATCAGTTTGAGAACATTACATGCTCACCTGAGCTGACAGGATCCCACGTTGGGGTGTTGATTGGACAAGATGTGTGTGGACGTGGACTGAGGGTCTCATAGTGCTCCTCCAGGTAGTAGCTTTATATTTTAAAATTAAGACAAATGAGATCCTGCTCTGAAGAGATTTTTGTACTCGGCCTGTTGCCAGAGTGTTTAAGTCTGCAAAGATAACTGCACAAGTCAATGGGAAGGGAATGCCTGGCAAAGTGGAGACATGGGCAACAAAGTGAGAAGAGGCAGATCAGTAGAAGAGCGGCCTACCATAAACATGGAATAGCTGGCATATTTCCTTCCAGTAACTGAACTCCAATCAACTTCCTTGATAACATGACACAGTGGATTCTTGTGATAATGGTTGAAAAACAAAACAAAAAAACCCCTTACTTCCCTTCAGCCATCAGCTAACACTGTATTATCCATCAGTCTGTGCTTCACTCGTGGAGAAGACTATTAGGAGACATTACGATATCATCACAGAAATCAAACTGAATCACATCTTCCAGAATTCTAAGAGAAATTGGAGCAAAATCAAATAACGTAATTGAAAGCTCAGTTTTTGGAAGATAGTATTCCTGGTTGATATGACATCACACCTACATGATGTCAGTCACACATTACAAAACAAAGTCAACTGTGTGATTTGGTGGCAGCTGTCCAGTCCTTCCAGAAAGTTCTCTTTTTTAAGCTGATCTCAAAGAGGACTGAAACATTTCACAGAAATGAAGTCAGGGTGAGAGAGATGTTTTCTCTCATCGTGACTTCATATCGAAAAACTGACTGCATTTTGCAAGCAAGGACATATGTATCGGATTTTTCATGTATGACCTCTTTTAAACTTGTGCTCCCACTGTAACTAGAAGTGCACTTCATCTTAAAAGAGCAACATGTTAAGTTTTCTTTGAAGGGATTGTTTTCACTGATCAAATTTAGACAATTTACAACAAACATTTGGAGACAGTTTTTATTGCATTGTTGTATTCCACATTCATCCTCTGTAGGTGCTGTATTTTTCTCTGGAAACACCCTGATTTATACATACCTAAAGATACATTTGGACATACCTGAAGACCTCTAACCTAAGGGTTAGTCATCCATATTTTCCATACTAAAGAGCGTTTGAGGATATATTAGCTGTGTCCCAGTTTCATATCCTTTGATGGACCCAGTCTCAGCAGTCCTGTCCTTATTTGACCACAGTTCACAAAGACCAGGCCATATTAAATACATTTAAATGGTCTAGTTTACAGAGAATCTCACCATTTCTTCCTATTTTTTCCTATTGCATTACGAGACACTTTACCTCTTGCCCAACATTACCAGATAGAATTGGTTAGTAGTATTAAAAGTAGTAAAGTTATACGAGAAATAGTAAAAGTTTGTTGATCAATGTAATCAGTTGGTAATGGATCAGGGACAGGGTAGGCTGTATCAAGTGACTCCTTCATGATGGCCTTTATCTGGAATGTCATAGCCATTCTGAGCCAATTACAGACAGGGATTAGGGCAGGTCATGACATCACCGCTGAAGGACTAGCTAATTCATTTGTTGGAGGTTTGTCTTCTCTGTTTGTCTCTGACTGTCCTGTTCAGTTTGTGAATTAAGAGAAACACAGTAAAGTGGTCTGTGTAAGAGACGGATTCATCATCTGCTGAAAGCCAAAGTTAGTCAGATTGGTTTTGTTAATGAGCATCTATTGTTAAACTACCTTTTTTCACTCAAATATTAGATATGTAGGATTAAACACTTACTGCATGTAAATAAAAGCGCTTTATTGCGAAGTTTAACCATGAAAACATGTAAAGGTGAGAAGTCCATGACCCTGATTTTCACAACTTAAGACGGGAAGGACAAAGTATCTGAAGAGATTAAAGCCTAGAAATCATCGTGCCAAAATTCCTGTGGCATGAAAAGATCCGTGCTTGAATCCAGCATGTGGATCAATTTCATTACAGGCATCGCAGTTGTCATCATGCATGCGATGTGCATGTGCAAGTCCATTCATCCATTTATGATTTAATATGTATTCTGGTCAGGGTCACCAGAGGGGTTGGAATCAATCCCAGCATGGATTAGGTTGCAGGATGAGTACATAGGGACTGAATCCAACCCCCTCCCACTCTGAAGCTGTGGGCATAAAACTTTGTCCACATAATTTTTTCTGTGTATAAGGACATGTTTACCACCTTTACGTTGCAGTAGTTAACCTGCATGGAAATGACTTTTTGTCATATTTTCTTAAACTGTCACTATCTGCTCACAGATGTACAACATGAGTAGTTCATCTGTGAATAGGTTAGGCTCCTATAGGCCCATCAAGGGCTCCTAATGTAAATCATACATTAAATACATTAAATCATGTAATAGATAGATATAGTTTATTTACCCCAAACTGGGAAATTTAAAGAATCCCACACACTTGAATGAATCCACCAGTCGGAGCCAGGAGGAGTGTCATGTCAGTCTGCGAGGCTCCCACCTCCTCTGCACCTTCTCTATCACGGAGCCCAGCATGGAGGGAGGGGGGGGGGGGACCTGGAAGCTAGTCTCATTCAAACTTTCAAGCCAAGTCCATTTCTCAGTCTTGCTGACTGCAGCTGTTTTATGAGTTCAAAAAACAGCAAAGTTGGCGGGCTGCAGTCATAAAATGACTTTTGATTACGTCTGTAGACTGTTTATCAATGTCTTCATAACGATGCACTGGATGTCATTTCTGCCCAACACGATTTAAGAAACGATAATGTGTTTTTTATTCGCCAATTACAACGTCTCATCTGTATGGCAATGAATTGGGAGTAAATATTTCAGTTAATCCCCCCCCCTCAAGCAAAGCCTCTTGAAGAGTGCAAAGAGCTGCAGGTTTGGACAGCGTTTGCAGATTTTGCGTGAACATATCCAGGAAGTCCATCAGATGGAGAAGAAGTGTATTTGGACTGAGCCCCAGCGTTTCTGCGTAGAGTTTATATTTTCTGCACGTCTGCATGAATTTCCTCCAGGTTTACTCGTCTCCAACTACACTCAGGTTTATCGTGAACTGGAGAATGTATGAAGCTTAGTGTGAGTGAAGCTTTCAATAGTTAAATTTGAAAGGTTAAATCAGGTCTATTGCAGTTTCATTTCTGAGAACTGCAATTGAATTTTCACATTAAGCAGCGGCCTTAGTGATTACATGAAGTGTTTTGATACCACCTGCTGCTGCCAGACATTCAAAATCCAAAGGCAGCTGTGTGTGTGTGTGTGTTTGTGCATGTTTGCCTTTATCCATCCAGGTTTGTGTGCATTCATGTGCAATTATGTGTGTCGTCGTCCATGACTGTGTGAGCGTCCAGCACATGCATTCCTCTGGGATGGAGTCAACATGTCGGAGGAGTCCCTGCTGCCTGGACTATTCAGTGTGTCAAGAGTGTGAGGGAAACAAAACAGGAGAGAAGGAGCAAGACAAAAGTGAGCAAGGCTGGCTTTTAGAATATTTGAAATTATACCACACGAACTCACACAACGGCACAAACAGACACACACAGACACACACACATATACACACCCACATACACACACAGACACACACACAGGCACACAAGTAAAGCACGCTGTAAATACGTTGCTGGATCCTGAAGCTAATTTCCTCCTGTGGTTCATCCAGAAGGAACTTCATAACTCTGGGGCTGCAGCTGTTTATCTATGACCCATGCACAGGTGCACGCCCCCAGGTGGGGACCCCCAGTCCTCAGCCCTAAGGATATCACTTGGAGTCAGCGTTGGTCTTTCTTGCAACCAGAATGTCTCTTTGTGGGGGGCCCAATTACACAGGGACTCAGGGGTGGATTGAGGAGCTAGATTTCTGCTATTGCTCCGTGTGTGTTTGTGTGTGTGCGTGCGTGCGTGTGTGTGTGTGTGCGTGCGTGCGTGTGTGTTTGTGTGTGCGTGCGTGTGTGTGTGTGTGTGTGTGCGTGTCTATCCCTGGTCTCAACCTGGGTTCATACTGAAGGATATGAACTTATGTGGCAATTTTAGATAAGATCATCAACAGTTTTTTTTAATTATTTTCAGTTGACCTAAAAAGTGACAGCCTGAAAAACATAACAAGAAAAACATAAAACATAATGTCTAAAAACCACATGAATAATTTTTTCAACGCTTCAATGTCAATAACTATCAGAAAACAAATATTGCAAAGTAAGAACTAGATTTGAGGTGAAGTGCAGAGTTATGTATTAATGAAAATAACCAGGAGTCCCACGATGTAATCTTTTCATCATTTGCTAATAAAAACGATTTGTTATAAAAAAAAAAAACCCTCCTTAAATAGCTATTTACTAATGACTATGTGTTCAATTATCCTTCATAAACTTTTACGTTCAGCATCATAAGGAGTCTGAATGAGTGATGTATGAGCCAGCAGAAAAGTCAGCAGGTTTTAATGGAAAGTGTTTGATCCGTGTTGTCTCACCCCGGAGTTTCCCGAGGTGCTTACGCTGTTCAGTGCTATGTAGCAGCGTTAGCATCACGCTGGACACTCTCAGCATATCTAAAAAGTCAACAGTGATTTTTTTTAACAGAAACTGAACTTGTGAAGTGTTGTCATCACACATACACACACACACACACACACACACACACACACACACACACACACACACAAGCATGCATGTCTTTTACCACCCTATGAGAGGTGGGTTTGTTACATCGGGCTACAGTAATGCGTAACACTGCTATAAACTGCACGAACATCTCAGTCCATGGAAAGTATAAAAATGGATTCCAGCCAAGTAACAAGTCATCACATGATCCGTACATAACAGCACTACGTCATGCTATTATTATATTTATGTTGTTTCATATTTGAGCCTTTCAACTCAATCTACGTTAATCCTTTATGCTGTAAACTAGAGGATAATTTAGGGCATGCTGATTTTTTTTTTAACTTTACCCTCATGTAGGAACCGTATGACCTTTGACCACACAGCAGAGCTGAGTGGAGAAAGATAAACGTGTCAATTATCAAATTCTGAACACTTTAAGTGGATCTTAATGACTCTGGTCTTGAGTTGCCCGTGTTGTACATTACATCACCTAATTATGTGAGCTAAACTACGTTGCAGGATCACTAATGTGACAGCTTGATGACGTTTTGCGAGTGTGAGAGCCAAGCTGCACTGGGTGTGTCGGGTAGTAGGACTCCAGCTGAATCCATGTCCACAATAAAAACTCCAACCTAAACAACATAAACTCTACTAACATTATTCAAACTGCCTAAGTGTATAGTTTCATTTGAAAATTAAGTAAAAAGCATGAGTATCTTAACTCAATAAAAAGAAGGGTATCACGACACTCAAATGGGGGATTTTTATTTTGCATGATTTACAACACAGAAACGTTTTATATAACTCATCTTAAAGTTGAAGTTAAATTCAAAACAACTATTTGGATGGAAAGCAGACCTGCTTCTTGGATGTGAATTAACTTTTGCCTCCCTATGCCACTTTACCCCCCCCACCCCCCCACCCCATATCCTTTTACCCCTAAAACTCATTCCTTTTCGTCACACTCCTCCATTTCCAGTTTTCCACTTTTCCCTCTCTGCACTCAAATATTCTGTAAAGATTGCCACCATATGTGATCCCACAACATGAGTGGCTCCAGGGCCTCGAGGTGAGATACATGGCTGGCCTCTGTGGGCCCCGTAACCTTGGTAACTCCCACTCCTCTGTACTTTACCTTTATATCAACATGGCAGCAGGCCCACATTGCTTAGGGATCTCTGCTTTTTGTCTGTTCACCTCATCCATCCACTCCCCTTTATTCTGTTCTTATCTGAGTCATCCTTTCTTGGTACTTTTCTACTTAAAACCTACGCTCCATTTCCATGCCTATCCCTCCATCCTAAATTCTAAAATAGAAAAACCCCAAACTCCAATGTGATTATAAATGTTTCTTTTCTCAATTATTCACCCTACATGAAGCTAAATGTACTGCTCCTCTGACGGTAAAATGAGATACAGCAACCCTGCATGGGGTAGAGTTACATTCAGGGCATTTAGTTCAACTGCAGCAGGCCTACTGACAGAAATTAGTTTTGTTTTGGGGCCCACTTCTCTACTTATATAATAATATTCCAGATATTTCTTTTCATTATCAAAGTATGAAGAGCTTCAAGGATTCCCCTTTGAATCAGAACAATAACCTGCCTATGTTTTTTTTTTTTAATGTCTGTTCCAAGACCGGTGAATCCCTCAGGTCACTAGACTCATAAACCACACAGTATAACATGCACCACACCTGCAATGGTTCTAACTTGCACATCCTTTTATTTATTTATATTCTGTAAAACCCAAATTATAGGTTCATTTTTTTAATTACATACCTGTAGTTATCTATCAGTTCACATCTTTTTAAGAACTTCATAGAATGTGATTGTTGTACACATGACCCTGAAGCCTTGATTGATTGATAAAACAATTTAACTTTTACTAACTAAGGTAATTCCCATGTGTAGCTTAGTGCCATTAAGACAATGGCTGACCTTGAGGGTGGCTAGTGTGACGGGTCACCTGAGGTAATCTGAATAATGTCTGGAGGCCCCTAGTATTCACCAATGTTAATGACTCTGACTCTGCTGTGATCTGTTTGGCCATTACATGGTTTGGTTTGGTTGTTGTGGTTTTGCTCAGAAACATGTCGGGCTGTATTGTGTCGGTGCAGGTTGGTCCCGTCTCACTTCTAGTGTCAATAAAGATTTGCATTTGTGGAAAAGATAGCTTGTCATAGTGTATTATCGTAGTGTTGTGATTTATGGTTAAGGTCACGTATCCACCCTCAAACAGGCCTCTACTCTGCCTGCATTCTCACCCCCTACCTCCAACCCCCTGCAGAGAGCATTTTATCGGCATCCACAGGACAGCCATCACTTGTTCCTATTTCAGCAGGTGGATATGGAACCAACAATTTCTGGCCCATTGAGCGATAGCAGATGGAGTCACGTCAAGGACAAAAAATGTGAACTGTAAGTCACGTGTGATGAGTCAGTGACAGAGGTATTGTGCTGCTTTACTACTTTAAACATCTTGTACTTTTTACAAGTGTGAATCGCTATTAAGTTATGTGGACATTTCCAAATGTGTGTGTGTGTGTGTGTGTGTGTGTGTGTGTGTGTGTGTGTGTGTGTGTGTGTGTGTGTGTATGTGTGTGTGCGTGCACATAAGTGGGTGTGTTTACTTTCTGTTCCTGGTTTGAATTAAAAAACTTCCCTGTCATGTCCCAGTTCCAGTTTGTCCTCCTGTCCTGTTATCTTGAATTCATTCCCACTCGATCCACTCGTTCCTGTCACCTGTGTCTCTGCAGCCACTTGCCTCCCATCTCCAATCAGGCTCTGCTCAACCCGTGTTCTGCTCAGAACTTATTTTGCGGTCAGATTGCCATCGACTCATCCTACTCTCCAGCTTATGTTGGACTTCCATGGGATTTTGCTTATTTCCTGGATTTTGCCTGTTTGTCTATTCCTTGCCTGATCTTCTGCCAACCTGTTGTAGGATTTTGGATGATTAAAACAATGAATGTGGACTTCTCCCTGTGTGTACTGTATTTGGGTTCAAACCCCACTTGTGACATTCCCAACACAACTGGAACAGCATATAACTCCCAGCCAAAAAGCGTGTCACACATCTCTGCTCTTGATTTTTACAAACACACAGAGATGCACATGCTGATGTAATATTGGTTTTGAATTTTACAGCTGATTGCACATACCTCTTCTACCCCAAAAGAACAAGGAAAGAAAATCAATCTTCACCCAGCAACAGATTCAATCTAACATGTTACTTCTGATGGAATAAGCTTAAGCTTATTCCTTCGTGAAAGTCCACATTATTCACCAAATAAATTCTATGTTGAAAGTTACTTTGCATATTTAGGGCTGTAGTTTACTTCTCTTCTCTTCCATCGACTCACACCAGTCATCAATGCTCCTTAACATTATTTGGAATTGGAATTTGAGATACCAGTTATGGTCATGAGTTGATCTCATCTGTCCAACAACATACAGTAACACACCTTCAGTGTTAGCCTACACTCTTAATGGCAATAAAAAATTATTTTTACTTTTCTCTTCCAATAAAATAAAGTTAGTGAAATCAAGGGTCAACAGCAAGTGGTCCCTTATTTTTCTAATTATTCTTGGCCATCTTTTAAACTCCCTTGAATATTAAATGATGGAGATTGTGGTAATGATTTTTAGACATAAAATTGCAAACTTCTTGTGGATACTGAACGGTAAGGATAATACAACAATACAAGGAGATAAGGGGGGGGATTTACAGTCATACTGCAGAGACAGAAAGGGCGAATACCTGTTATCAAAATGTTAAACCAAAGGAAGCTGCTTTAGGCTTTTGGGAGATATGGTATCAGAAACATACTTATTATTAATTTTTTTATTAATAAGACCAGGTCAAAATATGTGCAGTATTTAGTTTCCTAACAAAATATGAGCAAACAAAATGTCAATGCAAGTAGCATCAATAATCTATAATGCAGTACAATTTGATTTGTCTTTATATCTTGTTTTTAAAAAGATTTTATTAACTACTTGTGGAAACATCCTGTATCAGATTTGATATGTCAGCATTTATGCAGAAAATTATTGATTATAAGTAACTTCAATATTGTCAATATGTAGTATAATATAAAGACGGGGTAATGTAATAAGGTAAATACATGGACTGGATAGACATACTCTGCTTTGTCTCTAAAGGCTTCCACATGTTTCTTTGTCGTGTCATGCAGAAAAATGTTTCCTGGTAATGTTGACTCACTGAATCGTAGTTTTAACATTCTCAGCTGTTGACACACATTTCTTACTTTGTAATCACAGGAGGCCATATGTTCACTTGTCGAATTTAGCAGTAAACGTCTTTGAAAGTTATTATTCTCTATATCTGCTAAACTTCTCAGAACCATACCACTGGAAGGAGAGGTGGAAAGGGAGGTTGGGGGGTGGGATGAAAAGGGGCTGGGATTTCAAAGGTCCAGGTTGACCAATGAAATTCACCACACAGATTTTTACAGGGCATGCTGCAGTGAGGAAAAGTATGCAGAATTCTTGTCTGTAACGCATTCATCACATGTTTGTGCACTCACTGCCTGCCACTATGAATAATCTCCAGAAGCTGTTTGTGGGATGAATCCCTCTAGAGACCACCAAATGGCATGTGCATTGATGCCATTTTGTCAAACTGTACATCATTGACAGCTACACTTCACATCATTAACTTCAATGAACAGCCCTGTCCTCACAATCACAGCCATCACAAACAAAACCACTTCAAACTCATCCATTAGAACTCTGCGCTATCAGCTGCATGTCATGGTGTTCACCACAGTACGGCCCCAAGAACCTGAGACATTAGTTGGGTGGTTATGACAGGCAGCCGTCATCACTTCTGTTTATTTAATCTCCGTTCTCCTCTTGAGACGCGTCTTTATCCCTCTTCACATCTCTACTTTTCTCCTAGGACTCGATCTTTGACTCCTTTAGGGAGGTCTGCACTTCTAGGAGAACCCCTCCGGACCGGCAAAAGACACCACAAAAACAAGAGAGCAGGATAGCACGTATGCGCACACGCACACGCATACACACACACACACACGCATACACAAACACACACACACACACACACACACACACACACACACACACACACACACACACACACACACACACACACACACACACACACACACACACACACACGATGAAGCATGCCAGTCTACCCAGAGGACTCAGGATGTTTAGACTGAACAGACACAAGCCTATTTATTCTCTGAGGTGGCAATCAGCACTTCTGAGAGATTCAAAGATTTTCTTTTGCAAAAATGATTTTTGACAAAGGCAAACACAAGTGCTTGAACCACAGAAGACTAAAATGCCCTCCAAGGTGGATCTTTTGTTTACACCTCACTGTATTGAGAGGGTGGACTCGGTTTCTGGTTTCTGGGTTCTCTTAGTGATGCTCAGATGAAGAAAGCTAGATACTTTATTTTGACAGAAATCAGTACATACAAGATACAGATTGAAAATACCTTCACATGAATTTCACATCACTTGCCTTGAG
>CM023610.1:4385092-4457592 GCA_013358685.1 Antennarius maculatus | reverse complement strand
GAATATTTTAACTACCACAATGAACTACATCCTAACTTCTCTATAACGCAGACCTTTGTGATTATTTTATTCCTTTAATCTCCCCATAAAAAACTCTTCTCTCCATCCCGGAGCTTCAATTTTCCTTAGCATAAAGAAAATTGACACCTAATGAATTACTTTTAGCCCTGATTTTGGCCTCTACCAATGACTGAGAAAGACTTAAATCTGTTTAGTATCTTTATTCTCTGCTTAAAGCCTCCCAGCTAGTAGTTAGCTTTATTATTTGGTACTGGACTTTGGGTCTGTCCCTTTTAACAGGTTCCTGCTGTCTCAGTAAACAAGGCTTATGTGAGCTATGATGAAAGCTGTTTCACAAAGATCACACGATGCCATCCAGACACGTCTCTGGGCTGCTTTTATTTATTTACACTGAACAGATTATTGGCTGCATGGTGCTGTGACGGAACTCAAAAAGACCCTAAATTTTGTGGTTTACTATAAACCTTTCTAAAACATTCAGTCTCTCTAGTCACTCCAACTATAGAGAGACTTTTACTGATTAGTGAGTGGATGACTGATTCATATTCTGTCTAGTGCCAGTGCCATGAATGGAGAAGCTGGTACAGCTAGCAATCTCAAAGATCACGATTACCCATTTTACTTTTCAAACAATACTTGATTCACAACCATATCAAACAGTCTGTGATGGGAAAATACACCCATGTATTTTATTCCCTGGAACACAGGAAACAGGACGTTTGAGAGAGAAATTCTGCAGAAGCTAAAGGTGTCGGGGGTCATAAATTAAGACATGCGTGTTTCTTATTCTTTTCCAATATTTCAATGTGTCTCCAGGGCTAAAGTGAACAGGAAATCCTCATTTCTTCAAACCAAATCAAGCTGAAAGTGACATATTTTTTGGATTCTACATTTAATCAATTTTTCTTTAATGTTCCACTGTCTTTTACCAGGATATAATCTTAAACTTAATATTTACTTGGTAAAATAGAAATGCTGATCCTACTCCCTCAGGATTATTTCTTATTTGTGCATTATTTCACGTCCACCCACATATTCTCTTGCTATATAATACAAGAGTGGCATCATAAACCTACTGATGGACTACAGAGAATTTTCCGATGAAGGCTACATAAAATTCTTATTGTCTCTTTAAATGCCACACATTTTCTCATTTAGAGGACTCAAACCCATTCTCTACCTTCATATTCCTTTAAACATTTCAGCCATTGTACTTCATGCTTGAAATTAAAACACTCTCTCTGTCTCTCTCTCTGATTTGCAAAAGTTACAAAAAATTCCTGCAAGACACAAAAGGTTCGAGGGCAAAAGTAGAAAAAATTTTCCTGACCTCAACATGTTTCTGGATAACGTCAGCTTTTATATGAAAAGTAAAACAAGAAGTGGTGAACCAGTTTATACAGACCAGGAGTTTTATAGATTGAAAAAACAGGAAAAAAAGCAAAAAACATGATTGTAGAACAGATGATTGTGGAGAATGGATAATTGTTGTTTGTTTTTTCTTAATCTGGTCTGTTATTTTTAGTTTGATAAATGTTACAAGGTTAGTTGTTTCTTTGTTCAGAAAACGCACAGTACTATTGAAAATCCTCTTTACGTGAATCTCTTTTGGGTTTTGTGTCAACGTGATTATTTTGTAATTTGACTTTTATGAATAAATGTGATGTTAAAAATCAAAATCAAATCTCTCTCTCTCTCTCTCTCTCTCTCTCTCTCATTTCCTGTGGAAATGGGATCATTTAGTACATGGGGAGATAAGCTGAGTGGACGGGCTGAGTGAAGGCTTTTTGTGTAAGGTCTGACGCACAAAGAACTCCTTTCCTGACGACACCACAGCATTCACCGAGAGTCAGGGGCACAGGTCAGACTCAGCTATCCTTCTCACTTATCCCCCTGTCTGTCTGAGTCGTCTTTCTCTCCGGCTCTCTGGTAACATCTACCTACAATAGTTCCAATGAAATTTGTCTACAGTTGGAGTACCCACTGCCAATGAGACCACTTTGATCTCAGATAGACAGTCTGTTCATGATATTACCTCAACACCCTTATCTGCCCTCCTCACTCTCTTGATGTATTCTTTTCCTCCTCCATATCCTCCCGTCATCACTCATCTCACCTCTCTCGCCTCTCCTCTGTTCATCATCTTTTTTATTTCCAGGAAGTGTGTTTAGAATACCAGAGACAATTTTCCATCAGACCGATGAGTAATTTCCTTATAAATATTAATAATAAGAAGAGTGGAATTTCCAATCCTAGTCAAACATCATTCAGGATAAAGGAGGAGTTTGGTGACCTGTGACATTTTACACACTGAACCTTTGTCAGCGAATTGGGACCGATAACATGGACATTGCTAGCAATACTGTATAACTAAACTATAAATATTATAATTTTGATAAATAAAAGAATGATAACAACACTAATAATAATTAATATAAATGCAGCAATGATACTAATAACAACAATCTATCTTAATAGGACTATGGTTTCACATCAGCATGAAGCATTCCAGCACATCTTAGGTGACAAAAGATCTCCATAAAGTTCCATTCCATAAAACAATGAGATGGAAAATATGCTTCTTCCCTGTTCTGCCAACAAGTCAATGAAAATATTGTTACAGCTTTTATGTCGACATAATCTAGCTACAGCAGCCAGTTAGCTTGGCACATCACTCATTTTCAACATCCACGGCCAAACACTTCTAGTGACCCCAAATGTCATTTCATATTGACTGCGTATGAGAAACAACACAGTGGTTGAGGAGAGACTGGGGTACCTGGTGAAAATCCATTCAGACGTAGAGAGAACACGCTTACTACACACAGAAAGGCCATACTGGAAATGCTGGGATTTGGGTTAGGGTTACAGTTAAGGTTAGGATTAGGGTTAGGATTAGGGGTGTTAGGCCTCACTTTTATACTACTCTAAACAGGATTTATGGAAAACTAACCACCAATTTTGACCAAAAAAAAAAAGTCTAAACAGAGAATGTGTATAGTTATGTACACATGTGACGCTTTAGTTTAGGAGTACATCGATGACCTCACTGGCAAGGGGAAGGTTCTAGGTTTTATGCTTCATTTCCTCAAACTGGTGGGCCTGTGGGGAAATCTGCCAACTAAAACACACACACACACACACACACACACACACACACACACACACACACACACACACACACACACACACACACACACACACACACACACACACAAAGCACTGATCCTTACTCACTTGTGTCAAATGTCCCACTCTTTTTCCTTGTCTTTGCTTCCCTTTTCCATCTCCCCCTTTCTCTTTATTCACACAGGAATGTGTGATACTGTATGTGGATCAGCAGACGAGCCAGACAAGGAAGGAGGAATGAAAAACGACCCCAATGCCACCTCCACTCGGGCTCCCTTCATCACCTCTTTGCGCTGTATCCACCAGCCCATCACACCCTCGTCCAGCCCCGAAGACGTCTCACCTCTGTGTCGTTACATCCTCCTGCATCCAGTGTAAATGGTAAATCATGAGGGAAACATGAAGCAGGATCGCATTGGTTATTGATGCATGGAAAAAAAACAAACATCCAGAGCCCATATTAATTTTGAACAACTTCATGTAATTATTGCTGAAGTCTCATTGAAATTGACAAATGAGATGTTTTCTTTTAAATTAAAGGGAGGTGAATCAGGCATTGAAGAAAATGGTGATTTTAGAGCGAGGTGGGGGAAGGGGAATGTTTACGAGGAGAGTGGATGAAATTGCATAATTCGCTTTTGTTTGTGTTTCTAATGAGCTCAACACAAACTGTTATTGAGCCTTGTAGGCTTTCAACACAGGACAGGAGACAGAAGGAGAGGGGGGCTGTGGAGCATGTGGAGGTACACCCACCATGCAAGCCTGGCAGTCCCAGGCGGAGAGAGAAAGAATATGTAAAGGGAGGGGGGCTGGGGGGGCAGGGCTGACAAATGGTGAAAACATAGTCTTGCCAGAGCTTGGAAGCAGATAAGAAAGCCAGAGGGCAAAAAGATGCAAAGGAATAATTGAGACAAAGAATTGCGAGCAGAGTGCCAATAGATCACATGTGTTTTTGATCAATTATCACTCGCCCTCGTAACACACCTCACATATTTTATCCATACTTGGACTCGGTGTGATATTAATTTGTTTGCTCACATGAAGTCCCAGCAGGAGTAGCAGGCCAGTTTAAAATGTTCTGCTTTTTGCGAGATAGAGGCAAAGTTTGTTTTCAGAGGTTCAGTTTTCTGAATTCCCTCATTTTTCGCTGTCAATTCTTCTCAACAAAATACGCTCAACGACTCCAATATTAAATGCCGATTTACTTCCAGAAGTCTATTTTATGGAGTCCTTCCCTGACAAGACATGTTAAAGGAGGACAAAGGATGCTTGTGTTATCCCTTTAACCTTTCAGCTATGACCTCTGACCCAGATGAGTTGAAAGGTTGTGCAGATAAAGACGTAAACAGACAGCAGGGTAAACCTGTGTAACGAATGTCTGGGCAGACAAAACAAGCCTTGGCTGTGAGCTGACCACAAGTCATCCCTAACAGTTCTCCTCCCCAATTCTTATCTCCAACCATAAAACACAACTGATTTCGACTCCATAACTCAGACACGAGTCCTGCAGTTTTACTCTAAAAGTTAACAAGATGAACCAAACTCAGAAAATTCAGCATAATGGTCAGAATGATTCTAATTGTGTCATGACTTAATGAGGGAATTTCCACAAAAAAACTTTCAGAATGAGCTTTTTTTTTTTTTTTAATATGCAAAGAAGTGATATATTATTTCATGTAATGTTCTCATGACAGGCTTAAGAAAATTAGCAACCTGTTTTTGATTTTTTTTTTTTTTTGTACCCCATCAGGAAAGATAGACCCATTTAAGACATTTTTGTTTTCACAAGTTAATGTTACATAATCTGTGTAGCTTTCAGATTACTAAAGTGGAGTAAATAGAAGCATAAAATGGTATAAAATTGACATAATGAGAGAGGTACAAGTGCCTTAGTACAATACTTGGATATAGTCAGCATCTTTAATCACTGATATTAAACCTTCTGGATGGAGAGTATGATGGTAATGAAATAGTGTTGAACCCACTGAGAGGGTTCCTTTCAGGTGTGTGTTTTTTATTGGGGGACAGATTGGCTTTATAATCATCTTCACAAGAAAGAAAGAGCTCATGTAAATGAACTACACGTATGAGAGAAATCCTTGCCTGCTGCACTCTTTCTAGCGTCTGCTTCATTTCTTACTGTGCTGGAAGTTCCCTTCCATGCTAATGGTGCAGATCTGCTGGCAGTGAGATGTTTGACAGGAAGTGTAATGCAAAGTGCAACTCACTGCCTGTATGTGTTGTTAAGTGCTGAAAACACACTTGGCAATTACCGTAACTACATCCTTTTGAATTACTTTTATCAGACTGGAAAATTCTCAGCCCAGATTTCTGTTGTTATGTCCAGACATTTACAGTCATTCTGTTAAGTCCTCTGTTCCAGACAGCTCTACTAAACATGCAACCTTCCTGAGTTTCCTGACCTCCAAACATTGGCCTAATGATTTTAAGATGACAAGAGCAGTACTGTTGTAACAGCTCTCACGGTATTCATTTGCCTCTCTGGTCTTGATTAGGTTGCACTAGCTTTGGCCTGAAAGTCCTTATTATCTTGTGTTGAAGACAAATCTAGAGTGGCTTTAAGTTTGACTGAGAGTGGCTGAGATCTGTATGGGATGTGTACGTTGGAACACAACCAGAAAACCCTTCTCTGCCCCCTGACCTCCATCAGCTCTCACAGAAACCCATCTCCTCTCTACCATTAATAACAACAGGCACTTCTCCAAAACCAGAGAGCTGCATTTCTCTCCTTTTACTCCCTCTCGTCTCTCATTCATTATTTCTACCTCCCCTTAACTGTGTGAAAGGGCAGTTGAGCTTTTATTGTGAGGAAAACATATTTGTGCCAGCTTTACTCTTACGCAGAGCGGGCACTGCGTGATTGAGGAGGGAAGGATTGACACAGAGGTGTTTGAATATCAAGATGAAATTTCACATAACACAAGAAGACATACAGTAAGTGAAGCCAGAGACGCACACAGGGGTGAATATGAACAAGATTTTCCCAGGCTCTCAATCCCAGAAGTAACAACCTTCTGGTCTCTATCACGCACACAGGCATGCACTCATTCTGCTCTGCATGCACATAAAACCACGGCGATAGGAGCTGCAGCATCAATGCTCAAATATCAATGTATGCAGATTCTGCTGTGCAGAGGATGAGAAGCAAATGCGTCCTTATATGGGGCTGCTTTAGACTCTGGGATGTGGATGTAGCGCGGGTAATGTGATGTAGTAGAGAAAAATAAGAAATACTTATGTGTGACTTCATGACTGTTATTTTTATGAACTGGAATCATTACACAGCCTCTTAATTCTGTAAGTTAAAGAACACACGGATGCTGGATTTGTGTACTCGCACAAGAGTTTCACGCTGTTTGAAGGAATGTGCACTGACAGCTCATACAAAATAATAAGGCTATAAACAGAAGAATTACCAGACCCAATTAAGAGCAAACCTTCTCCATCTGCTCTGTGGGCAGCGCAGACAGGAAATACTTCAAGTGGCTTCATGTGTCTGTCTCTGACAGGCGTGCGAAACATGAGTTTGTTTTCAAAGAATTGTCTGCTGTGAGGCAAACATTATCAAACACTTCTGATAAAAGTCATTTTTGAGTATAATTCTGCAGATCAGTAGAATATTTTCGCTCCAGGCACAACAATCCCACACATCCTGGGTGTAAAGAGACACTTAGGATTTAATCTGATGGAACTTTTAAAAGTGATCTGATACATAAAAAACTAAAGAAATGAGGCTTTTAACCCACTCAGAAACGGAGTCAGTATTCTAATCTGTTATCCAGTTTTGTTTGAGGCTTATTTTTGGATTATTTTCTTAACCCACCAGTTTTGTCTTGACAATGTTGATGCCAAAGTCTTTACATAACAGCATTATTTCACACATTCTTCCAACTAGTTTCATGAATCCTTCTGGTAATTTTTTTGCATAATTAATTAAATTAAAGGCAAGTCTGCAGTAATAGATTATTTTTCTAATAAACATAAATGCGCCCTCACCAGCCTGATGGTGGTAAACTTGTGCTTTGATCACTGAGCCTCAGTTTGTTGCATTTTGCTGCGTTTCAGTTTTGCACATGACATCCAAATATGGATCATTTACTTTATATGCAGCAGACACATCATAAAAGCCCTATACTATCTTACAACATTAAAGAACACGAAACAGGCATGGCTGAAGACATAACCTCTTTGGGGATGTACAGTATATATAAACTCAGCAACACACGAGGCCAGAGGTTTAATTAAGTTCTTGGAAATCAACCTCTGCATGGACGTCTGAGTTTCTGAAACATGCCTTGGTTCACAATGTTCAGTTACAGTAGGAAGGACGACACACACACACACACACACACACACACACACACACACACACACACACACACACACACACACACACACACACACACACACACACACACGTAAACCCCTCTGAGCCTTGAGACTCAACAGGCCTGCTGCAGATGGTGTTAATAATTCACATCCCTGGTCAGACCATATAAATGCTGATTTTTGAATGTTAGACATAAAGACACTATTTTCTGGGACGCTGGCTGACTTCTACCTGAGTTAGGGTCTCTTAGAGTCATAGGTATATTTCCCAGCTCCAAGGCCGCTGTCTCTGCTTCTCCATCTGTTTTTCTGTCTGCCGCTCTCGCTTCAGGAATGAAGCATGGGAGCTCTGGCTGAGTTTTACATGTAATTATATTTTTGTGTGTGAATGAAGGATTTTGGGTTTGTGATCAAAGCCACAGCCAGCAAAGAGGGGAAGATAATATTACCCAGCTGGACTTGAGCCTTAACCTGGAGGAACACTGAACTTTTCCCCTGTCAGAGTCAGCATAAAGGATTCCTGGGCCTGCACCTCGGTTCTCTCCTCACCCACATGAATCCTTTTTTACCTCAGGGTACAAAATAATTTAGGTATAATTTACCAAAATATGTTTTAATTTAGTCACATTTTCTCGCCAAGTGGATGAGTTCCTACATCACTAATCATGTAATTCTGAATAAAAGTTTAGACAAAACAAAAAGACAAAAAATATAAATGTGACTCTGCTGTACAGTGAGCCTTTGACCACTTATAAAATTAACGTGAAGAGAAAGCATCACTCTGACGGCAATTTGTCTGAAAAGCAAAATCCTACACCTCAGTGCTGTGCCAGTTGGACGACTGTAGCGAGGAGTGGTAAATGGGTGTTGCATGATATTTGGTTTCTGTCACGGATCTGCTGCCCATATTTTTATTTTCTATAATCGTGATATTTTCTGAACCACAACATAAACAGATATTGGAAAGTGTGAGAATTTAAAGGGGTTTGGCCTAGGAATTGTCTTGTGTGTGGATAGGTTTGCCTAAAAACATGCAGTGAGTATTTTGAGGTGTTTGTCTTGTTAGTGAGCTGAGTATTCAAATATGTAAGAAAGACAGAAAGAAAAAAAAAATCCACAGACCTTTGGAGGACGGCTTCTAGTAGGAAATGCTTTATTTTGCCCTGCTGAAGGACATGTGTATCTACTCATGGTGAAGAGGCTCATGCTAATGACAGTACAAGATGTACAGTAAACATTTTGTGGTCCCTTGTGGTCGGCGATGTTAATCACCAACTTGAATGTACGTACTGGTAAAATTAATTAGTTTTTAATGAGATTTTTTACTATTACAAAATAATAATTAGAACCTAGGCAGTCACAGACAACAACATCCTGCGACACCCCTGACTTCAAAATTTCACCCTGACCTACTTACATAGGTCAAAGATCAAAGCTCAGGCTCTGATCTATGGTCTTAGTCACACTTGCCTTCTCACTCGATTTTCTACCATATCCAGTGAACAAAAGCTAAAATTTGACCTTGACCTAGTTTTTTCAAGGTCAAGGTCATCATCTCATTTTCATCCCCTTTGCCGCCCGAGTAATGTGCTTTTTGTTTCATCTTTCTATCTGCAACGGTTGTGAAGATATTTGGTGGACTAACGGACGGACGGAAGAACAAACACTGACAATTATAATACGTCACCGCTTTGAAGCATAACTCTGTATTTGTTTTATAACCTTTATTTTATCATTCATTTATAAATAAAGTGTTCACAACGTATGGTAACCACGCCAAATTAGATTTGTGAATTTTTATTTTTTTGCTGAACTATATTGAAAAATAAATGCATTTGTTTGTAAGCTTAAAACATATTCGTATCCATAACCATATATTTCATTCATTATAATATGTACTTCTGTACCGCTTCTGTCTCTTGTCATTCGCTTTATATGTAGAAATGCAAGTTTGTTGGAGTTATTTATTTGTTATCAATCCAATCGACGGTCGCTGCAACTTTTTAATACTCTTGGCTCGGATTCAACGGCATTGCTTGGATTTTTTTGCACTGACCCTCTCAGAGATTGATACCAGTGCATCCATGGATCTTGAGGACACAAACAGACAGAATTCCAGACAGCAGATCATAGACAGAGCCCAGAGGAGGAGCTGGGTCACAGCAGGAAGCTGACACAGACAGATCACTGCTGCCAGATAGAGGGCCTGCCCTCTCTGTGTCCTCTTCCTCCTCTGCAGCCATAAACAACTTCTTACCTTTCATCCCACAGTCTCTGCGCTACCTGTTAACCCTTGACCTCTAACACATGACCTGCTACATCCTGACCTCCGACCTTTCACCTTTTTAGCTCACGTTCAGTGTCCTGCTGTTTATCATTGAGTATATCATGGTCTATTTCAATAAGTTTCCTTCATGGGGTACCTGTGTTAGTGGAAAAATTGTGATTTTAAATAATAATAACAATACATAAGTCTCACTTCTTGATAAACCACATCAATCATCCAGGATTGCCTGGAAATTAGCAACACAACGAGAGGAGGGAAGGTTGAGAGAGGGGATTGTTGTTGATACGGCGCTTACGTTCGTAATCTCAGCTGAGATTGAAACCAGATGTCAGGATGACGAGAAGTGGGAGGCAGGAGGGAAAAAGTTAAAGGAGCCGGCTAGAAGGTAGATGAATGGGGAGAAACCACTGCATATTATCCATATCTTTTCATTAGAGTGTGAGATAGAGAGAAGGACAGCTCATTCAAACTAAAGCTACATTTTTCTCTACCTTCATGTTGAATTCTATGATGTTAAAGTTCAGACTCTTGAAAGACGTGGTGCCAAACTTCTGAGTTGTTTACTTCTTTTTCTCTTTCAGTTTTGACCATGTTTTTTTCACCTTCCTCCTATTTCTTTGAGTCCTGTATTAAAGCAGACAGTAGTTATATAAAGGCACTCTGTTATTGTGGAATGCTGGAGCTGAAGCCACTTGGTTTTTTGTGGAACAAGACAAGAGATAAATAAATCCTCAAAGGAAATTTCCACAAAGGAAATGATGCAGAATATTGAAATGACTCAAGAATGAAAATACGAAAGAAGAATATTTCTTCAATTTTCCTTAGAAATTTGACAAAGTGGTCATAAACATTATCTGAAGGAGCACATTTCTTTTTAAGACTCTCTCCCTCTCTCTCTTTTCTCTCTCTCTCTCTCTCTTTCTCTCTCTCTCTCTCTCTTTTCAAACTCATAAAAGATATTGTAACATCATGTACACATCACAAACCTGTTTATTTTAACCCCAACCATGCTCCTTGTTTGTTAAATTACATTTGAATTTTTTTATGGCATTAAACACTTCCGTTTTTTTCCATTATTTATCCATTTCATACACGTCTACTCTTTTCGGGCCACTGACTGAATATCAATACGTTCAAGTGCTGCACGTGTTGGATGGCTGAAGGAGATCGTATCACATGGCTGTTCTATGGAAAAATCTAACAGCTTTCTGATTTAGGAATGATGATCTTCATTGTGTGAATTGAGGCAAAGACGGCGCTGACATTAACTCCCTGGGAATGGTAATTGTTTTAGAAAATCAAAGAAGACGTTATCTTGTTGTTTTCCAAACGTCTGGCTGAAGGCCCTTTACAGCTCAGTGCCACACCTCCTTTCTGTTCTGTCCTTAATCTTCTGGGGTGGGGGGGTAGTGAAAGTGGTCTCTGTCTATCAGTTGTCTCAGGGGTTGACTCACAACCTTGTCTCTGTTCAGCATCTGCACACATCAAACCAAACACGTTCTGGGATCAGCCAGAGCGTTAAGGGTTGTGGTGGGACTCATCATTCAGTCACTCATAACCGGGAGTCAGTTCCTGTAAGTCAAACGTGTGAGTTGTGCTCAAATAGTTTTGAACTGAGTCATAGATTGGTGAAACACACAGATCTATCTATTTATCTATCTAAGTTGTGAAACCTAAATGAGTCAGGAGAGTGATCTAAGAAATATTTCAACATTCTCCACAACTTAAAACTTGAGAATGAGTATTGAGGCAACAATAGAGATGCACAAACATATGTGCACATATGCATGTAAATAAATTTGGACCAGATTTCTGGAGATTGATGGACTTTGGCGCTTCTGCTACATCCTAAATCACATTGCCTAACCCATCTTGACATAATCCCACACTAAGATTATGAAATCTTGTCGACACCTGACCTTTCCTCTTTTGTCTTCTGTCTCCCGCAGAGAAGGATAAAGTGATAGCAGAGCTGAACCCGGATCTTCACTATCAATAAATCCTGCTTTACTCTACAGTCACACTACAGATTTAAACCAAATACGTGCATATCCCAGTAAATTCCTCAAAGTGTGCATCATCGATTTACGGGTACGATGGATGGGCCAAATGTCTGGAACAGGTATTCAGCTCACTGTCAGTGAGGTAGATGCATAGTCCCTGAGTGCTGAGCTCACAGCTGGCTTTCTGCTGGATGACACAACAGATATGAAAATGCTCTGCAGATGCACTCACATGGATGACTTGTAAATCAACCACCAGCTTCTGGATCACAGCCAGAGTTACTGAGCTGAATATGGACCCTGGTAGAGATTCAGCGGTTCCACACTGCTGGGGAGTTTGATATTACTTCATCAGGATCATCATTGGCTAATGCCGTGGCATCAGCTAGCCTCCCTTGAGTCTGACACTAAAATCTGTTGTGGCTTAGGTGTTAAGAATGCCATCCACTTGAGTCCCAGTCTACATGCCAGTGTGTCCTTGAGTAACTTGCTTCCAAGTAGTTTTTAAGGGATGGAAAGTTCTCCTCTGGAATGAGTCAAATGCAGATGAAATTCCCATTCAAGTATTCAAAAAATTGTGTAGATTTAGACAAGACTTTACTTACAGACATCTACTTGGCCATTCACTTACTTTTTCCTCAGAAGACTGGCTTTTAATTAATCGACTGCTGAAATCTATGGGCATTTGTTTTTAATATGTTTCCATCAAATGATAAGCTTGAAAACGCCTGCATGTATGTGTATGTGTTTCTTGCTTGTGTGTCCTGTGTGCACACTTTGAGGGCAAAAAGCTCATGTAGCTGCAGGTTTGAGTGCAGTACTGCATGAACAGTAGACAGTGGACGCCTGCTAGAGCCTGGCGTCCACATATGTTGATCATGTTCTGGTTCGTCAAGACCACAATACCAAATTTTTGCCTACAAGGGATTGGTATCCGCATCCGAGGTCCCTTGGTGGTGGCAGAACGATATATTGATAAAGTTTTGATTACAATGACTGCAGATTGCACTAACGCTATGTCATTGGCTAGAAGTAGGGCCCCACTCAACACAGCAACCAATCAAATTAATTTATGGTTGCATACCATATCTTGCAATCAGGATGCATTGGTCCAAAGCCTTGATTTATAATTTATTAAGAACCAGCAATCTGGGTTTGGGAGGGCGATAAATAGTTTTGTACATTATTACTCGATTGTGATTTCTCTTGTCTTCCATCAAAATTGAAAACAAATGTTTTCATATGTGGGCATCATTTTTTCTCAGAAATTACATCATGTAAAAAGATCATTCTTTGTTTTTGCACTAATCAGGACCAAATCAACCCAAATAGCATAGACAAATTAAAAATGCATGCCAAGAGTTTGGGTCTTAGGAAGGTATGACAGACTTTCCTACTGTAACTAAAAGCGAAGAGAAAGAATGACAAAAAAGAGGTATGCCTGACTCCATTTATGCTATTTAAGGATTTACAGCGGTCTCTGTCACAGTCGTCCATTTCCATTTCCTCCTCACCTTCACCATTCTCTCTTCATCCGCCCTCCAACTTTCCTACCATCATCGGCTCTGAAGGAAGCAGACAGGTGAGAGCAGAGAAAGTCTTTACTTTCCATTCGCTCAACCTGTCTAATCAGTGGCAATAATGACTGCAGAAGAGTGTGTGTGTGTGTGTGTGTGTGTGTGTGTGTGTGTGTGTGCGTGTATGCGTGCGTGTACATTCAAAGAGGTCAAGATGTCATTAGTTTTTGAAAACACTCTTGTTTTTCATTCAGTAAAATCAG
Source organism: Antennarius maculatus (assembly GCA_013358685.1). Classification (NCBI taxonomy): domain Eukaryota; kingdom Metazoa; phylum Chordata; class Actinopteri; order Lophiiformes; family Antennariidae; genus Antennarius; species Antennarius maculatus. The sequence goes on along the minus strand of CM023610.1, from coordinate 4,444,022 downwards.
GTCCAATAAAACTCCAGAGCCACCATATCCATGTGCTCCCTGTCCGACACGTCCACTCCTTATGGTCCATGAGGGGACTGATGAGAAGGGGAAGATGTATTTCCCATACATGGATTACGAGAGGTGAAATGTGATAATAGAAAACTAAATGAGTGAATAAGTCCGAAGCCTTAAGCACAGACCTAGAGATACGGAAACGGTTACATTTTTTTATTTTTGTTAAGCATGTAGGACAAAACTAGGGCAGTGATTAAAAAAGAGTGGAGGTGGAAACAGAGGCCATTCATGTGAAGATGACATAATCACCTGTTGCCCCACATACAGCCAGCATCTGTACAATTTATTACCTCTCTATCATTTACTTACCTCTCCTGCTTTTTCCATCCGGCTCACCACTCATGCACAGACACAAGGATAATGTTTTTACGTGTGAAGAGGGCAATTAGTTTTTACCCAGTCGTTCAGAAACAAGACTCAAATTTTGCAGCTGAAGGATTCTAGTTATGAATGTTAAGATTTTTTTTACACAAGTAATATTACACTTAATCATTTACATATACAGTTGTTGATATGTTTATTTTACATAGTAATCTATTTTAATCTATTTTACATAGTTGAAATATTTCAATCTAAATAAAAACTGGCATCTGCTTATAAATAAAAACCTTGTAAATGTAAGCAAATTATTTTTTTCTGCAGCTACTGGTCTTATGCGTGCCGTGATAATCTTCACAGAAATATGAATCAAAATATGAAGACGAACACAGGGGACTAGGTTAATCCAGTGCTTTGCCACAATTAAGATCAGACTGATGTCAGACTTCATTTCCTTCTCAATGAATTGGTTTTTATTTGTAAGAGAAAGCTCCCAAATCTCTCCCCAGCTGACACAATAGCGTAACGTTCTCATTGTTTGTAAAAGTGCGACATTAATCCAAAATATTAATCCTCCTGCTGCCTACTGACTGATAGCAGCATCCAACACCCCAACGTGTCCTGATTTTAATCAAGATACACATAAAATACAGTAGATTTACCCAAAAAACAAAACAAAACTGGGTCAATATTAAACAACACCTGTTTCCATCCATTTATAGGCTGCTCCATTTTACCAATGTCTGTTTTGTTGAGTTAATGATTTGTTCCATCTGTGACCTTTAGGAAAGCAGTACAAGTAGGAGAAGCTGTTGCAATTCTTATCTTTATTTCATTTCATTCATTTATCTTCATGTTCTAGTCATTTTTGTCAGGAGGAAAAACATTTAAATCATTATTTCGGATGTGGGGCAATTGAACTTCTCACATCAATCAGCATAAAATCAGTCACTGTCTTTCTTTCTTGTGCACCAACCCCCCCCCCCTTTGTCTTTTGTGTGTCCTGTGGGTGTATCATAATTTCTCTATCATGATAAACCTCACTTATGCTAAAACCTCCAAAACAGCCTCCTCAAGCAGCCTTCTGTATAAAACAGGACTGAACTTGGCTGATTTGTCGTGATTTGACAACCACTATTCGCTATTACAACCATTTTGTAGCCAATTCAAAGAAAAAGGAACCTAACCAATCTGCTCAGGCACTTTTCTGGCTCTACTATGTCTGTACTCTCTCTATCCTCTGTCTATGATCTGTCTATTTGCTAGCTCTAATTTGTCTATGCTCTAGCTCTACTCTGATTCCACTCTATCTGTGCTCTATATTTAGTCTCACCCTACTCTGAACCAGCTTAGCTCCAGCCTAAGGCTAAGCTGGTGTAGAACCTACTACTCGGTTCTACACCAGTTTAGGCTGGTGTAGAACACCGGCTCTACCTTGTCAATACTCTCGCCCTACTCTGTCTCTACTCTGTCTATTCCTTAGCTCTACTGTGTCTCTACTCTGTCTATTCCTTAGCTCTACTGTGTCTCTACTGTCTGTGCTCTGGCTCTGCCTTGTAGCTACATCAGCTCTCCTCTAGTTCTATTCTGTCTCTTCTGGCTCTACTGTAGTTCTATTCAAGGTCAAGTCTGTCTATATTCTGACTTTACTCTGTCAATACTTTGGCTCTACTTTGTCTCTACTCTGTCTCTACTCTGTCTATACTTGGCTGTTCTCTGTCTATAGTCATGCTCTCCTCTGTCTATACTGTTGGTCTACTCGGTCTATGCTCTTACTCTACTCAGTCTCTACTTTGTCTTTTCTCTAGCTCTGCATTCTCTCTACTCTGTCTGTGCTCTGGCTCTGCTTTGGATCTAGTCTGGCTCTACTTTGTCTCTCTTGTCTCTACTCTAGCTTTATTCGAGCTCAAGGTCTATGCTCTGGCTCTACTCTGTCTATAGTCTGTCTCTATGTTCTTGCTGTACTCTGTGTATGTTCTGGCTCTACTCTGTCTATACTGTTGCTGTACTTGTTCTTTTCTCTGTTTCTCCTCTGTCTATATTCTGGCTCTACTCTGTCTATACTGTTGCTCTACTTGGTCTGTACTCTGTCTATGCTCTGGCTCTATTCTGTCGATACTCTGGTCCTGTCGCATCTCCACTCCCTGAACTATGCAGCAAAGAAAAGGCTCTCAGAGCTCTAGGCCTCCAGACTACTTCCCTGGAGGTGCCACCCTCACCACAACCCAGCTCCATCTCCCTCACCCTCACACTCCCTCACACACACATACTTGAACACTCAGGCCAAATCTGAGCCATCTACAGTAGTGCTCTTGTTATGCCGTGACGCTTTTTATATCATGTGTGCCAGTGGGCAATTTTTTTTACTACAACGGCTGCATGGCAAGAAAAGAAGTCTGTTTGTTAGCCTTGTTTTGGATCGTTAGCTGAGAGCCTTCCGGACCACTTTCACTCACAATTCTGATCATCCACAAATATAAACAAGGCAGTCAGAGACTGCAGCATCCCCTGACTTACCCTGACCTACTTTCAGAGTAGGTAACCTGAAAGTAGTACCTGATTAGTGCATATGGAGAAGTAAGACAGTAGATCAAAGCTAGTGCATAGGTAGATCAAAGCACTAGCTTTGATCTGTGGTCTTACTCACATTGGCCTTCTCCCTCGTTTTTCTACCATATCCAGTGTACAAAAGTTGAAATCTGACATTGACCTAGATTTCTCAAGGTCAAGGTCATCATTTCTTTTTCATCCCCTTTGCCGCCTGAATAATGTGCTTTTTGTTTCATCTTTCTATCTGCAACGGTTGTGCAGATATTTGGTGAACACACGAACACTGACAATTACAATACATCACCGCTTTGAAGCAGGACGTAACTAAATTCAGTTTTCCACATTTTTCACACTTAAATTCTTTATTGGGTTATTTCGTCTTTTAAGCTATTGTTTTCAGAGCGGTATATTTTCTTAAACCATTGTCATAACTGTGTGCGATTATTTGATAGATGTATATGGAAGAATTTATTATCAATCTGTCAGGCTTCTTCCCGGAAGGAAATTGTTTTCCACACTAATTTTCTGTAACAGTTGAGCAGAACAGGGTTAAGTTGCTGCTGACACTTACCAGGTGTTTTATGACACTTTACTTTCCACATTAAATTGCATCATTATTTTTTCTAAGTGGTTGCATTATTCAATTTATCTATCTATCTATCTATCTATCTATCTATCTATCTATCTATCTATCTATCTATCTATCTATCTATCTATCTATCTATCTATCTATCTATCTATCTATCTATCTATCTATCTATCTATCTATCTATCTATCTATCTATCTATCTATCTATCTATCTATCTATCTATCCATCTATCTATCCATCTATCTATGTCATTCCTTGTGTCATCGCTGTGTGGTGAAATCAATTTATTGAAATGCAAAAAGGGGATGTATAGAGTTGCTGCTGTCTGTGATTTCCACAAAGGAGGATATACTCAGTCCAGCTTGTGTTATAAAGTCACCGTCACCATCATATCTTTCATCTTTCACACAATAACAAGAAATATCATGTCATCTTTTCTCTACAACAAGAAGTTCATATCAGCTTCATGTGAAGTGCTAAATGATAATTAACAGATCAAATGGATCGTATACAAATATGTGGGACACACACCAAGCACACTGAGAAAGGTAGAGTACTATGTAATGCCTGGCCTCCCTGTGGCGGCCCTGTGCCAGTTCTGTTCTGCTCTGCTGCTGCCAAACACGACCACAACATGGGTCTCTCTCTGCCTCAGCAGCAGGCCCTCTACTATTACAGCCATGCATGGCTGACCCCAGGCATAGCAGCTGCTCACAGGCACCGTAAATCTCAGTCTGGTGCTGCTTTTTTACCGTGGACCTCAGACCAGCTGTACTGTCACTGTCAATGAAGGAGTAATTTATAAGACACTGAAGGGAAACACGCATGTCACTGTGATGATAACATCAGTCAGATGATTCTTCAAAAGATGACCTGTTTTCTCATTTAGGTCACAAAGCGGTTACCAGCTATTCACTGGTTGAATGTTTCATTCTTTTCAGTTTCTTTTATTCTTATTCATGTCAACATTACATTAAAACTACAGGTTGTGTGACAAATCAAACCTCACATTATATATTTAAGTTAAAAAGATTCATCAGTCTGTCTATCTGTCTGTCTGATTTCTTTTAGAAAGCAAATGGATCACTTCAAGCAACAATTGACAAACATTAATTAAACCATTTAAGACAAAACAATGTTTGAGCTTTTTATTTAAAAGCACATGTATTGGAGCTAAGTACATTTAGCTGAGAAAAACAGCATTGCAACTATGTCTTTTGTACAAAAAAACAACACAATACAAAAATACTAATATTGATTTTTAATACAAATTGTGGGTGTATTTCTTGTATATAACAAATGTAACGATTACAATCTACAATAGTTTAGTTATCTAGATACAAAAAAGTGTCAATCAATGCTTTTTAAGCAGCATTTTGTAAAGAACACAGGTCTGTAATCATAGTGGATATATCTAAACATGTTAAGAAACAATATCTTCCAGAGTTAATCTTTGTGATCTATACATTAAATATTTATAAAAAAAAAAAAAAAAAAGAGTGAAAACAGCTTTGTGAAATGATAGGACGGACTATACGATGAGAAAGATGTGCAACATGGCGGAGTGTGTTGTTTGAGGAGGCTGTAAATAAAAAGGTCTTACGTATCTGTCCAGCTGTTAGTGATTATACAGGACAGCCTATAAACATATAATGTAAAACATGCTTCTCACCAGAGAATAGAACTATTAGATCCACAGTTTATATAACGTTCTCCTGCTCCTGTCTCTTACACACAGTGGCACACACAACCTCATGCACACTTGGCACAGCTGATGGTGTGTGTGTTTTATGACACACACACACAGATTATCAAGAAGGGGTCCTTTTCACAGGCCACATCGCTCATACATACTGTATGTACACACACACACACACACACACACACACACACACACACACACACACACACACACACATTCAAACACACAAAAGATGTACTTCTACATGCACACAAGGGTGTAGAGGATACACACATGCGCGCGCGCACACACACACACACACACACACACACACACACACACACACACACACACACACACACACACACACACACACACACAGACCCTTTGCCAATGAGTGACTGGGTGGGTGAGAGCCCCTCCCTGCCAGCAGAAAGAGCTCAGATCATCCCCATAAAATGTGCCAGCTTAGCTATACATCATCTTTCCACGGTGACAGACCTCCCCTTCGCTCTGCACACCCATCCCTTCCTGTCAGGAAGCTGAACGGATGGCCCCAACACCAGGAAGTAACATGGCACAGCCATGCTTCTTGTAAAGGTGCTGGGAGACTCCAGGATCTGCCGCCCTCCTTCCACATTAAAATAATATCCTTTAATACACCTAACACTCAAGAAATGCAACATCCCGGGTTTGGGCCACTCTGAAAGTCCACTAAAAAAGCTTGAACTGCTGATGTGGAAACAGAGATATGTGAGATGAGAAGGCTTCACCTTGTGCTCCTAAAGAGCAGTTTATTGGTAAACTGATGTGATGGTAATCAGTCAGTAAGTGATCAAATTGAATGAGGATCAATACATGATCCTTACAGTAGCCCACTGGTACAGGGGGATTTTAGCTGGAGCCATACTATGCTATCTTTATCCTGCCCGAGTGTGGAGTCTGGTGAAACCACCACACTGAGCTTGGTCGGCTTCAAAAGTTCAGATGTCTGTCTCCTGGGTGTCAGCATTGTCAAGTTTTCTTGAAGTTAGACATGTCAGGCAGCGAGTGGTGATAATGGACAACTTAAAAACAGTGCTATAAGTCATATTTTTCTATACTGTTAATATTTCTACGCTGCTAGTTATTGCAGTTATATCCTTCCCATAGTTCAGGAAGTTGTTGTCCTATGGCATTTCAAGGCCACAGAGAGTTCAGAGAGGAAGAATCCCTCTCTCCCTTGACGGGGTGGGGTGGGGGTTGTTTTGTTTTTTTTGTCTCTTCATTTTTACTTCTTCAGTATTTTCCCTTTCTGTGGTTATACTTCCATCAAACCTCCAAACCCTCAGCTCTGCCTGTCGAGTCAGTCAGAATTTTTTTTTTTTGTACAGTAAGTTCATTTTGTCTTCTAGCTTCCAATTCTTTTTCTGTTTGTGCTCAAAACAATGGGCTCAAATGTTAATTAGTAGTTAACATGATAGTACATAAGTCTGGATAGTGAGAGTGGACTCTGCTGTGCAAAGCTCAAATCTGACACCCTAGTCCACAGCGCGCCTCACCAGGCACCGCAAAAAGGGAGGAGGATGCCGTTTGAGTAGCAGCTACAGTCTCTCGTCGCTACATTCTACTGTCCGATGGGAGGTGAGCAGCGCTGCGATTGGCTCCTCGGTCACAGGAAGACACTGCGGCCTGTCTCACACCATGTTGTGGTGGTTGTTCCTCTCGATGATGTCAGACGAAGAAAGCAGCTCCTTCTTGATGTGTGAGGGCGGAGGTGTGGCCGGCTTCACCCTGTTCTTGAACAAGTCTGATACGTAGAACACCTGGTGGACACAGAGAGGGAGAGTAGTGTGAGGCGGGTGAGAAGCAGAGGAGAGGTGTTACCAAGAAAGAAAAAAGGTGTGTAGCCCATGGGAAATCAAATGCACCACAGTGAATGATGCGTATTTTGCAGAGAATGTGGAACTTCATCGGTGGTTGACTTTTCTAAGCAAGGACAATATTATCTAAGGTTCTTGAGTCTGTTCTCAAATGAAAAACACCAATTTTAATAAGCATTCTTAAAAAAAGGTGACTAAACTATGTTTTTTTTTTTTTAGTTTTTTTTTTTTTAAATAAGCAAGTTTAAAGTGGAAATCTAAAATACTGATTCAAAAACAATTTCAAGCTGATTCTGGAATTGAATGTACACCCACATATTCAGGAAATTGCAGGGGAATCTGAGTTGAAGTGCAATTACAGTACTTCATAGTGTGATAAGAAACTCCCCATCGTCTCGCTCTGTAACCCCGCGCAGTCCCACAGGAGCGCTGAGTAACGTGGCTAAAGGGATTGGAGCGGCGTTCACCCTGAGCTGACAGATTCACTGAACCTTGGCTAATCTATTAAATGTTGCCTGGGGTGAATTCCCATTTTACATCAATGATGAAGTCAGTTTGGCAAACAAAGGAAAAGACTTTAAAAAAAAAAAAAAAAAGAAAGAAATCTCTTCCTACGATCATGATGACATCATATGCCATACGGGAAAATGGGGGGAGGGACAGGAAGAGGCACCATGGAAACTACTGTCCAGTCTAACAGTGGATTACGTTTCCACTCACAGGGGTCTGGTGTCACATATGAGCTGCAGTGTCTTTGGGAGGGGACACACACACACACACACACAGACACGCACACGCACACACACACACTGGCTGAAGAGCAGCTTTTCCTTCGGTGCTGCCAGCTGAGGGCGAGCAGAGGGCCTGTGCCAGGGAAAAGAGGACGGAGGGGGGGGGGAGCTGCCATTCACCAGTAAACTTAGAAAGAGAACCCACTGTGGATGCCTCTCACTGGAGGGGATACACAGGGAAAATACATGGTACTTTGTTAATGGAATGCCCTTGGGGGGTAATACATGAACTCATCTTCGATGTTCATCCTGTCGGTTGACGTACTGTCGGTCATTTAATTCTAATGACACAGGATGTCTCATTTAGAGAGGCCTCGACATAAAGAACATTCTATTCTATTACAATTTGACATTCACTGAGCAGAAGATGACCTTCAACGATGACCTTTGTCTGCATGATGTCACAAGTAGATAGACACCTCCATGTCAAACAGCAGCCTTATTTTAGAAGGGCTCTTTGTCTATACAGTCAGCAGTTTGAGTAGTTTCTTTACTTGGATAATTACACATATATAAAAATGTTCACTAATTCTATATATTTAAATGTGTAATTATTCATTCCTGTATTACATGTATATGTATGTGTGAGTGTGTGCCTTCGATTGTGTGTGACTAAACTGTATAAAGCTTGGCATTTAAAGAAGCTGAGTCAGACAGGAAGTGAAGGCACTAACTTGCAGGAAATGTGAATATCTATTAAGAAACCACATCGCTCACTTAGACCCCTTTTGCATGACAAGGAAAAATTATGATAAACTTGTTTGCGCACACATGAAACTCACTTTGATAATGTTTGCAGCCTAACCACAAACGGAGCATCAGTAAATGCATTTAAACCAATCTAGGTCAGAGGATGTGGCTCTGGATATGTTACATGCACAGAGCTGAGACAATAGTGGACTTATTAATGCAACCTTATTGTCATTTAATATGTACATGTTTTTCAGACATTTATTTTCAAGGCTAGGAAAGCAGTTTAGTGCATAGAACTGAGATGTGAAATGTGATCAAATATGTCTTCCTGCCTCCACAGACGTTCAGGGACCACACAGTGTTTGAGTCTGGACAACAGGGACTGCATCCTCTTGTCCCCTTCCTCGTACAACACCTGATCCAACTCCTCACCGCTGTGACAATGACCTTCCAAAAACAAACAGCCACTGCCCCAGCTTTCCCTCTCACAGCTGCTTCCTGCTGGAGTCGCTCCTTTTGACCTATATTATGACACGTATGGAAAAAGTAGGCCAACATGTCTAATAGGACGTGTCAGGTAGGACACAGCAGACACATCTTGTAGCTTCTTGATTCTGGATCACAGCTGTGGAGGTGCGGTCTTCAGCATTTGACTCAAGAGAGACACTCAAAGACATTCTTCAATAAACTTCATGTTTCGATGCCAACGCATTTCACATTTGATGAGGGAAGCATCATCAAATGTGAAGACAGATAATAAGGTTTAAATGAGCAACAGAGACATGAAGACCACAGCCTCGTACATTACTAAACATCAATGTTCATTGTTGCCCCGGGCTGAATTGTTCATTTACTGGTACATAATGGGGGCACTGGGCCTGGGAATGTAGAATGGGAAAACTCGAAAGAACTGACTGCATAAAATACATGAATTACTAAACTGTATGTGAGGCATTTTTGGTCACATGATCATATAACTAATCATGTGATATTCAGAACGGTAATTATCAGCCACACACTTGAAACTGATCCCACTTCATTCACTCCATTCTTTTATTTTCTGGATCAGAATTGTTTACAGCTAGTGTTCGGAGAAGTTTCTTTTCATGCATTACCCAGACTGCCATAGGGCTCTTCAATATCAGCTGTTTTACTGCTTATGCAGCCTTTGTCATGCCTTTAGCATGTGATGTCACTGACAGCCAAAGAGAAATGAAAGCCATGCGTACAAAACGCAACCGTACATCAAACCGATGTGTCGTAGATGTGAGAGGTTTAAAAGACTGTTCGGACTTAAAACTTCTTGCTCTGCCGCGATTTCTGTGTGACCTTACATGTCAAACTTCACATTTTAAAGAAGAAAAGACTGGACTGCTCACTTGTTCATGACTAAAAGATGTCCAGGCTTTGATTTATGCTTTCTGCCTGATTTTGTGAGGCGCACAGGCTTCATACCTCCCTGTCCTACCCCACTCCTCTCTTGTCAGGTCCTTTCTGCTCTGCTGCTTGTTGAGAGGCTGAAACAGCCGAGCTAAAGTATTCACAGATGTGTGTTTCTACTAAGGCTAGGCAAATCAAAAGGAGCGTCAAGGATTGTAAAACTAACCTCCCCGCCTTGATTGGCAGGGGTTCGCCTATGACTATGTAAGAGTGTGTGTGTGTGTGTGTGTGTGTGTGTGTGTGTGTATGTGGTCTTCGTGCATGCAGATGTGGACAGTGTGTGTTAATCTGACTGTGAAGGTTGTGGAATAGCTGAGTTGGATCAGATTTACGTTCATCCTGAGCCAAGATGCAGACAATTCTCGTCTCTCCTGTCAATTCCCTCCCCACGATGCTCCTGCCAGATCTGCCCATTGAAAGGTCACACTCCTATGTCACGCAAGTTTCTGAAAACATTCCTTTTTTTTTTTTTTTCTCCTTGTCAAAGCTGATGTCATCCAGAAGGTACACCTTGTGTGTTTGTGTGTGTGTGTGTATGCCTCTTTATATTTTTCTCAGGCAGCAGAGTTTAGCAGCAGCCTGCTGTGCTGTTAGAACCACAGCCTTCAAATAAACACCCCCCCCCCACCAAATAATTAACAGTCTCATTCCTGATTCAAAGGCTAAACCTCTCTCCTCCTTTCCTTCACCTCTCCATCCATCTCCCATACCTCTCACTTTTACACCCCTTCCTTTTCACCCAGTCCAATTTTGCCTGGCTCCATCTAGCTTGCTGTATGTAATGATGAGGAAATCATCTGGCAGCTGCTATGATTTGTTATAAGTGTAAAGAAGGATGCTTAATATGGCTGCAGGCAATGTGTTGCTCATTAGGGGGAATCAAATTCTCCTCACTTTGCGCTCTCTTTCAGAAAAAGCAGAGGAGTAAACGTGTGAAGTGGGCGCTATATCGAGGTGAACTATTTGAAATCGGTCAACTGGATCCCTAGAGGTCAACTAAAGAAACGTATTAAGTTGCATTAAGGTGTATCTGTTCATACGACATATTCAAAGACTTTAAATGCTAATAAATAAGAATGTATTTATTTTGAATGACGTGTGAGAACTCACGATGCAGTAGGCCACCAGGGCTCCCTGCACAAAGCCTGCCAGGACATCAGTCGGGTGGTGCTTGTGGTCGGAGACACGTGATAGGCCAGTGTAAAAGGCCATCATCAACAGGGTGAACTGCAGCAGTGGGCGGAGGAGACGAGCGCCGCGCCACGTGAACCTGGATTGGAGATAGAACTGAGGGGAGAGACAGAAAGCAAGGAGAAAAGTGAGGTTGTGTTAACCATTCCTGCTGGGTGTGTGATGTTATCATGTTATTGATGAACAATTCAACAAGCACCCTTGGAGACTGTGATTTACACATATGCTGTTCTGACTTTTTAAACCTTCACCTGCGGCACCTGTGCACCTCTTTACTTTCTGACAGGTCTAGACTAAATCAAAGTGCACACACTGGACAAACCCATAAGGAAACACAAAACACACCAACTGTCTGCCTGAGACCCGGACGAGACCGATTCATGGTTCCACATCACAGCTGTCAAAACAGCACAACCACAGAGCCAATGGAAGACACACACACACACCCCCGCACACACACACACCCGCACACACACACACACACACACACACACACACACACACACACACACACACATATGCAATCCCTGCCACGACTGTTTCAGCCCTTTGTTGGATTGAACTCTTCTCTCTATTGGAGAAAATAGAAAACACAGCGGATGCATCCCCTGTGATGCCCAAAGCTAGAAATCTTTCCTGTGTTAAGAAAGAGATGGAGAAGAGCCAAAACAGGAACAAGCAAGTACAAGGTCATTTTTAGTAACTTGTACAAATACAAATACATCCGCTCTTAATTTATCCAACTCCACACAGGATGATGACTCCAGGTTCCTCACGCACCCTGCACTTCTGCACTGTACAAACTTAACTTCCTGTCTCTCACACATAGAGACAGAGGGTGGGGTCTACCCAGCCCAAAATGCCAGACATGTGTTTTATAATCAAGAAGGCTAACAATACCTGCACACAACCGCAGCGCCTCCCAGCAACCCTTATCCACTACAAGCTCCTGTAGGTGTGGAGATAAAGCTCCCTCGCACTTCCTGTACGACACTATATCATTGTTCTTCTCATCACAGAAGTGGAGGAAGCGATCCCTCCCATCCCTTCCAGTTTTGTTCTCTCCTCCCTGGCAGGGATGTTTAGACTTAGAGTTTCCTTTACACTGGTTCTCAGGTAGCCAGCCAGGACTACTGATAAGTACTTTTGTCTGATGTCCTGCAGCCACAAACGCAACATCCGCTAAAAGCCCTTCGCTCAACATCCTAAACCGCTCAATTTTAAAAAAAGGTTGGAGTAAGAATGAGCACTTATCCAACACAAAGAGTTACAGTGACCTGCCCATCACCCTCTCAAAGAAGTACAGTGAGTTAACCCAAATAATCCATCCAATCCGGATTAAGAACACGCATGGACACGTGATAAGAAACTGATAGACTTAACGACCTTCTACAATCTTGACATGTATTGTCCCCATTTTAAATCCAACATACTAGATTTGTGACCCTAGATTCCCTCACAGAAATATGTTATGTCTCAAATAATTGGAACTAGGGAAAAACAACAACAACATTCCCACGATGGAGGAAGACGAGAGCGACACAAAGTCTAGTGGTTTCTGAAGGAATCCAGCTCATCCTCGTAACATCTTCTTCCTCTTTCTTTCTTCCTCTGACTCAGTTGATGTCAAAAGAAATAAAACACAGTAAAGTGTGAAAGAATGTGAAAAGGGGGTTCCTTTGTAACTCAGTAGACCCCCTCCCCTTCCTGTCTTTTGGGTCACACCATATTTTAAGACAAATGCATAGCTGTGGATACAGCCACATTTATCACAAACAAACACATTGGTTTTTATCTAAGCAACAACGTGCTATCTGTCTCTATGATGGCTGACACTGTGGGAACAGATCACCCACAAAAATGACAGAGTCGTCTGCTACATAAAAGTATGCACAGAGATATGTGCACATAATAATGAGAAGTTAGAAGAATCCACACACAGACAAACACACACACACACACACACACACACACACACACACACGTCTGATGATGTGTGGATGTGGTTTAGCCTAGCTGTAAGTCTTTCTTGTGATTTGTGCCAGTTATCTGTCTGCCATCTCGGAAAGCAGCAACGTTGTTATGTCTCGGCTCAAACCACATCAGTCAGAGGCGCCGCACGTTCGGCAGGAAATGCAACACTTCAAAATCACAGAGTCAACTCGCAGATGACTGGGGGTCCTTGGAGAAACTGTAGAAATGACACTTTCACCCTGGCGAGCAAGAATAGAAAGACAGGTGCGCTGACACACCGAGGGGAAGGAACCAAGAAGGAGAGGATTCATTTATATGTCTGCTAACGTTTCTTTAGGACAAAACTATTTCTGAATAATTACATTCAAAATATAATTTTGAATATATACAAACATCCAGAGAAGGAATGTTTGTATTTGATGCATTCATAATTCAGTATTCATTTGTCAAACTGACAAAATTTAATCAGAATTCTTTTAGAAAATTATATATTTTGTGGGGTTAATACACTTTTACAGTCATGATGGACACAATATTTATATCTAAAGATACGTCCAGAGAAGGGGGTGGTCTCTCTTACATGACTAACTTTCAGCTGGTAAAAACAAGAGGATTCGTTTTCCCTAGGAATATCTCCACTGTGGGCTCTGTTAGAGGTTATTTCAAAACACAGAACAAACTGTTCCTCCTGTCACCCCTGGTTCTCTTCTCTCGCACGGTTTCCCTGTGTGCACCAGCCTCCTCTGGCTGTGGTCCTAAGCTCCCCACAGTTGGAACACTGCTCTCGTTAGTAGTGTACAACTCTGTGGTCTGCATGCATCTTCATTCCCTGTTTTCTCTCATACTTTTTTTTTTTCTCCTACTCTCATCTTTTTTTCCCCCGTTTGACCAGACTTAGCCTCTAGATTCATCCAGAGGCTGGGAAATACCCATAGAAAGCCCTGACTGACTGACAATACACTACAAACAAACCCGTGAGAACCTAGACCACCAAGTAACCACGGCAGACACAAAAGACTGACTCTGTTTCTTTAAACATCAATTGCCTCCTGTGCACTAAGCCTCACCCCACACCCACGACAGGTGGAGTCGGAGAGAGCAACTGAGGGAAACAGGAGAAGACAGGAAGTTTACACACAGCTGCTGTGAGGATAACAGGTGGAGTGCATCCATCCAGCTCTCGGAGGAGGAACAGGGAGAATGAAACTCTTCATAGACGCAGGGAGGAGAGCTCAAAGGCCAGAGGAACAGAACTGGATGAGAACAACGTTTTACTTCTCTTTAGGCAGTGAATCAAAAATCACAGCCAATCCTCCTTTCATGACTCCCTGTGTCAACTATGATTTGTGTGGATTTGGGGCTGGATGTACTTTGATGAATGTGTGTGTACTGAATATGTGAGTGGGTTTACGGTTAACAGTTACTTACAGCCAGGTAGAGCATGGTAAACATTGAAAAAGAGGCATGTCCTGAGAAGAAGGATTTCCTGTGGAGGGAAATGTTATCATCAGATTTCTTGTTGAATACAATCAGATTGTTGATATTCATACTTTAATGCAGCATACAGTATATAGTGGGTCTGTAATGTTGTTTCCACAAACCTGGCCTCTTGTACATCACCGTCTTCACCAGTGCAGGTATAGTTGGTGATGTAACCCAGGGAACAGTCTACGGTGGAGAAGTCTGGTTTACACACATCTAAGAAGTGGGGTCTCATACGACCCACTGACACCTTGGCAATGTCAGTGAATGATTGGCTGATGGCACACCCAAAGAGAAACACGCCCATCTGTAAGATCACACAAACTGATGATTAGACAGAATAACGTTTAATGTACAGTAGCTGCCATTGATTGATTGTTAGTCTTGTCACTCTTAGCTGTTACGAGCGAGCTAATTAAGTGAACACTTAATCATCTCAAAGACCATAGGTCAAAGGAGGTTTCCTACCTTTGCAAAATATTTAATTTTTAATTATTAACGTAACAAAGTAGGATGATTCAGCCTTTATTCCTGGTGTTTGTGAAATAACTGTTCTATTTATTTGTGACAGTCTTTTTAACTGTGTCTTTGCCTTCTTTGCTGCATAGTTTGCCTGACGTTGCTCACATAAACTAGTGAAAAAGAAAGGTTTTTTTTTTTTTACCAATGTCCTGTGTTACTCCTCTAATAAATTCACATGATCCCAAACATGGAAAGAAAGATGCTGCAGAGTTAGCTAGCAAACTGGGCTCGTTGACAACTTATCCTTGAGGATTAACATTCTATTTAATTAATTTCGTATATTTTCTCTTGCATATTTGTCTGTCAGAGCATGACAGCTCCGATCCACTTAGTTTCAGCTGCAACGCACAGAAATTCTATGATGAATCAATTGCTGCTCAGCAGAAGGGCTACACTAATCATTTGCATATGCATTAATGTATACACATATGAACCCAAGTTCATGAAGCACTGACCTGTTTGTAGAGGGCTGCAACATAAGGATTACCGACAAAAGATTTGGTTCCCTCATGTAGTTGGTGAATTCTGAAGCATTCTCCAATCACAATCTACGAGACAAAACAGTTTTTAGAGATACAGAGTTCATGTCTCAAACAAAAATATAACACAAATGCTAGCTATATGATGCTACAGTAGCTTTGAATAAAGATCAACATGCATTATAAATGCTAATTGAGTGTATCATGCAGGAAATCTAATCTAGTTGAAGTGATAAGTCAGAGATTGGGTAAACACTTTTTGTGAAGGACTGACAAGAGAAACAGAATGTGAGATTCACACACAGACAAACAAGAGAATGAGCATGGCCTGCCCTTCCCTCAGGCAGTTTTGATGGGGTGTGAGATTGTTAATGACTGGTGACATGGCTCCATGATGTGATGGTATCTTTAGTGTAAGATATGAGGGATAATTAGTGAAAGTAGGAGAAACGATACCTGAAAATATCTGTGAGACTGCCCTGACTGAAGAGGATTTTCATCATGTCACTGATGTACTGAGGCCTAAGCTGAGTGGGCTAACCCTGCATGAATCCTACATCATTCCAGCCAGATGCTTTTAAGTGGTGCCGGGGCCAATGGAAAGACCTCTAAACTGACAGGGTTTAAGCCAAGCGGACCCTTGAGGCACAGAGATGTCAATCAAATCTGAACCACCATGGGTTTCTTACATATGGACTGGCTGCTCTCCACCACTAAAAACATCTCCCCTTTTCCTTTCTTTTCCATATAAGGCGTCGCTCATTCCTTTACTATCTCACCCAACCTGTCAGGAAAATATTTACCTGCCCATCTCTGAGCCAGAACACAGTAAAGTTAGAATAAGCAGTACCCCACACGTCTGCACGCCTGCAGTCTGGTGTTTCCCAGACATCCTATTGTAACATAATACTTGTGTATTTATATGGATTGTGTTTGTATTGTCAGCCTTGACAAACACATATATCCTGTCTATTGGGCGATCAGCTGGCAGGCTCACAGCCAGAAGAAACAAACATTGCTGTGCATTTGATTGTGTTTCATTCTTAATGTGTTGTTTTGATCTTAGCCTAAGATTAGATCCATAGGAGGCCAACGCAGGCTGACAAGTTTATTTGGGTCGCCAGCATTTGCATTCAAACCCTTCTTGGCTTATTCTTATGTTTCTGGGTGTCAGAGTACAGACAGGACCTGTCTGATTGGAGCAGAAGGTTCTCTGATATCTGATCATCTTTGGCTCATCACTGTGTATGCTTATAGAACTCTATCTCATTATTGGTAGATTTTTTTCTCACAGTGGAAATGTGGCCTGTCAGTGGGACTTTTGGGATTTCCCTTGTAGCAAAGATAAACAAAAAGTCCCAACTGGAATCAGTTGTCGACGCCTGTGAATGTGTGTGTGTGTGTGTGTGTGTGTATTTGTGTGCATGTGCCCACTGTCGCTATGAACGAGTGTGCATGTATGTGCATTAAAGGAATGGTGTCGGCATGGCACTAGACGCCACTAATGGAACACAGCTGCATGAGACACGCTAGCATGGCCCACAAGTGAATACGTGAGCAAAGTAACTAACACACACAGTCTCCTGGTGTTGGTGTGTGTGTGTGTGTGTTTGTGTGTGTGTGTGTCCTCGAAGCTGATGGCAAGGAGATGGGGATGAAGCGACGTCTCAGTCTGGGAACTTATGAGGGGGCTGCACCACTAAGAGTCTGAGGGCTGTAAAGACCATCTAGCATAACCACGTGGCACTAATTGATGTACACATACTCCACCACATGTCATTAAAGTAAGTTTCCACTAATATGGCCCCCCACTCACACACACACACCCCCGCACACTGCCCCATAAACTGCTAGCACTATAATCTTCTTTCTGGAGCACGAGTCAGGTCATGGGAATGAAGACTTCATGCTGATAACAGCTTAAAGGCCTCAGACTATCAGTGAGGCACTGCAAGAATGGGAGAGAGTCATGACATATGCACCCACATAATCTGAAGGGTGCAGAGGGCAGGGATGAGTCTGAGGCATGAGAACGGACGACCAACTTGAAAAGTCTCTGGTCTTTGGCATGTATGCGTCAGCACCCAAATACATATAAACACACAATTCCTAACATCGCCTGGGGGGCCTCTCACTGACTCACTTTGACAAGTAATAAAAACAAGCCTTTGCAAACGGCTTGGATGGATTAAAGCTGACACAGAAGAATATATGAATATTAGCAATACATTGTAAAATGAAAGGTCAGGACATATAGAACACATTTAAAGCAAAAGAATAGAGTATTTGAGGAAATGGTGCATAATATATCACTCAAAGTTTTTGATTAAGGGGCTATATTAGTGACACTGATCTATCGTACTAACATGTTCAAGACTATTAAATGGATTAATGGCTGCAAACATAGGGAGGTGTAAAGGTCCACTTACAGAGAAGATGGCAATAAGAATGCCAACACCACAAAGCACAGCATCACTAATGGTGTCTCCCTCTTTTCTGGGGTAGCGGATGGACTCGTCCGAACAGTAAAACCCTCGGTGGTACGGCTTTATGGTGCTAGTCTCAATGATCAGGAAAGGCAGGCTAGCTACAAGAGACACAAGAGCGGAGCAAAGACAGAGAAAGACAGAGAGAGAGAGAAGGAAAGAGGAAAGAAAGAATAAAAGTACCCAGTCAGTAACACACATATTTACAGGAGAGAACAGGGGGAGCACAAGGAGCACGCTGGCACCAGGGGATCATGGGATATGGCAGAAGTGGTTGAGGGTTGATGATGTCATGTATGGTCGGCTTATGGCAAAGGAGTGATGGGCTTCCAACATCAGATGCAACTGATGTCATTCATTGCAAACTCTTAATTTGATGGTCCAGTGTGACCAATTGGGGGAACCAGAAATAGAACAATATATACCATATATATGTATATATATACAGTATGTCCTGTAGCAAATTCCTGTTTCTATGGTAACCCAGAGTGGGCAAACCAAACTCTACTCATATTTTACTCTTTGTAAAAGTGGTATGTAGTTGATTGAAACCTGTCTAGCATCATCACTCCCTTATAGTCACCACCATGAACAACCAACCCTTCACTGTTTCTGCATTTGCTGGTCCCCAACACCAATGCTCTTTGCTTGGGGGACTTACAGACACCGTGGGCAGTGTCAACCCAACAACAGTGAGCACTGACGAGGGGATGGTGCTTTTCTTGAAGGTGTATCTCAAGCTGGAATCACTGCAGTGGAAACCCCTCTGGTATGGACGAACAGAGGTACGGTGCAGAGCCAAGCTGGGCAGCATAGCTAAACACACACACACAGGGATGGATGAACTCACACATACTATATATTCACACTATGCCGCTCCAAAGACACACCTGACATGGGGAATCACACAGCATCATATAGCAACTTACCTGTAAGCTGAAGAAAGAATATCACATTGCGAACACAATGTAGCATCACCATTGAAAAGGCATTTACTCGGTAAACATTCTTTCTAACGCTCCTGTTGACCATGCTATTGAAAAGTAAGCTTTATTCAGCATTAAGAGATCCCCATCCTGACAGAGCAAATACACACTCAGGGCTAGAGTGCATTACTGGAGACAAGAGAAACCCAGCGACACAGATAGGATGTCAAGAGGAACGTTAGCATTATGAATTGCAGCGAACGAGTGTGCTATTCCAGGGAAACAGCTGAAATGCCTTGATTTAGAAAAATTAACCCTTTCCTTGATGAGAGACATATGAGAAGATTGAGAGTACTCTCACGGTTGTAGAGTATAGTGGAATCGAAGACTTGCAAGATAGAAAGTGAGTAGAGAAAACATCGGACACATTGGGAACATTAATGTTTCTTTATAGAGGTCAGGGGGAAGTGTGCATGTTTGATTTGTCATGATGCTGTTGCAGTGAGTGAAGAGTACAGCGTACGATGAACCTGTGAAACAAAACATAAGGCCTACAGGTCCTACACCAGAACTGAGTCAGCTGAGAACGCTAAAGAAATGACAGTTAGCCCACAGACTCAACACCAATATTTTTTCCATGCTAAAAAACAACACCTGGTAAAGACAAACTGTCTATTTGAAACACAATTAAGTGTAAATCTCTCTCTCTACTGGACTTCCACACAAAAAAGAATGACGAGTCTTTTTGATTAACTAAAGCAGATTGAGAACCAAAATGATTGACAGCCATCTCAACTGCATAACTGACTCCAGACCTGGCAGCATTCTTTCAGTCCAAAGAACAGCATCTCTGCTCCCACAGTAGGGAGCAGTGTTCCCATCATCTGTGAGTCAAACATATGTTACTCATTCTTACGCTGACAGGCCCAAATACTGATTAATTTCATCAAAGTTTTTTATCTAACAAAGTTACATAAGTTGATGTGTTAATAAATATTTAAATATACCCTATGTTCCCTTATATGTCCTCTTCATACATGAGGGAGCTTCTCCATCCTGTCTAAGAGCCAATTAAAGGCTGCTATTTTGAAAATGTGTGGTTAACCCTTTTTGCAACAAAATAAATTAAAATTTATGAATGGAAAGTTGTAATGCACCGGTCATGATGAATTAGAGAA
This sequence comes from Antennarius maculatus, assembly GCA_013358685.1. Taxonomy (NCBI): domain Eukaryota; kingdom Metazoa; phylum Chordata; class Actinopteri; order Lophiiformes; family Antennariidae; genus Antennarius; species Antennarius maculatus. The sequence goes on along the minus strand of CM023610.1, from coordinate 4,423,802 downwards.
GTTGAAAGCAGTGCTGTACTCCAGAAACATACACAACAACTCCATGCACACCCACATTCTATGATCATGAAGGGAAAATACATACATGTCTCAAAATCATTCAAAGTTTTTCTTTAGGGGTTTTAGAATGTGTGAATACCAAGAAAAACAAAACTAAGCCCACCCAACGTTGGAACACTTTTTGCATAATAGAATGTTTGGCATGTGTCCGTACAACTTTAGTAGTTCATAAATAGAGGGGGGCTCAAGACACGGAGGCGTCCCAGACACCCACACACAGACACACCAACACACACTCAGCATCACACTCTGCAGAAACTGTTCCAGCCTGTGGTTCATTTGGTTAGTTCACATCACAGAGATTTTTGACATTTGGGTCAAAGTCAGAAATCTACTCATGAAGGCTTGTCTCACCAGCGATGGGAGAGAGAGATTGTGTTACTACCCTGTCGTGAAAAACACGGCTCTCACCAGTAACCGCTCAAATAAACATGAAGACCTCAGCTTACACTTTCTTATGCATTCTTGTGGACACACTCAAGGCTCTCACAGGATACTTAACATGCACATTGTGACATCTGCTCCTACTTGAAAGAAGAACGCCTCGTCTGAGGTGTAAAGGAGTTAAAGTACACGTGAGTGTAATTAAGTATGGTTTAAGAAATTTAGCGTTTTTCCATATCTTAAGATTTTTTTTTGAAAACTTGCACTGTTTTATAACATCCTTGGAAACCTTTGAGGTTGAGAGTGAACATTCAGCTCAACATGAAGAGGCTATTAAAAGAAGTACCTAATAAAATACCTGACTTGAGCACATCTACATTACCATGACAACCAGACTGCAATCGCCAGTGAAGCTTGTATTGAATAAACTAAATAAAACAATCTCCATCTCACCCACTCATAGCAAAACAACACATCCCAACCAGGTAAAATACACTAAAATGTCAAGAGAAATAGCTGTTTTCTTTTGCTTTCTCTCCAGTGCTTGTCAGACGGCAGGAGATGAGTTCGTCACTGGGGTAGACACCTGCACAAACAAGCTGCAGTGGCAGGGCTGGGCGAGCTGGTGTCAGGCCCACACTGGGCTAGACCAGACTTCAGTGGTGTCTGAGAACCATGCGGTCCACCCAGTAGGCAGGGTGAGCCTGCAGTGAGCCTGTTAACACACAACTACTAGGCAAGGAACTGCAGGACAATCAGCACTGAACACAAGCAAAGGGCAGATTTTAGTGCAGATACTGTTCGTATTTCGGCGCAGGCAAGTCTTTAAGCTTCATGACCCAGTGAACTTTAATACCCTAATTCGCTACCGCTTAAACATTCAGTGGGGGAAAACTTCAGAAATCAGATCAGGCTTTGTCTTTCTCCTCTGTTTTTCCATTTTGTCCTCCTTCTCTTTCTTTCTCTCTCTCTGGGTCCCTCCACCCTGGCCCACTTGTGTAGAGGGGATTCAAATGCTAATGAGGAGGTGTGAAAGGAGAGGAGGTCGTGGGCTTAACAGACATGGGAAAACTTGCACACACTCACAAACACACAAACAATCCAATGCTTAGAGTCTAAACTAAGACTGGAGAACAGCATTAGAAAGTTGACCAGCAGCTGAAAAAGGCAGGCAAGAGAAAGTGAGAACCCGTGATTGACGACCTCAACAGTATCTACTGAGAATTTATGAAAGTCTCTCTGTGCACACCCTCCCCAGCCTTGAAATGTCGAGCTGTTTTGTGGCACCTCCCATGCCATCCCCTTGAAAACAGTCTGGCATGTGGGCATGTTCCTCATACCAGTCAGTACAGGCCTGTGCTAACCCCCCAACCAGCCTGAGACCCCTCATCAAACAGCAGTATGAAGAAATATGACCTCCTTAATGGCAAAAGGATAAAGAGCGAATGACCTTCACAGGGCCTGCTGACCCAGCGGGGTGGGCCGGTGAGATGGGGGAGTTCTCAGAGAAGGGAACGATAAAAACAGAAAGTGGAGTAATAGAAATAAGTGGGCTGGGCTGTTGGAAACAGACTGTGGAATAAGAGTGAATTAAAAAACAAATATTTTACAAGCTCTGTCTTGAGGTAATAATGACAACATTCAGTGATACCTGGGACTACGGAACTGCAGGGGGAAACACCTGAACTGTTTGCATTTTACTTCCACAGAAAAAGCTTAATGCACAACTCAGCATTCATTTCAACCTGTTTTAACAGTTTGTGCCTTGCTGGAGTTGTGTTCTGTATGTTTAGGGTCAATAAACCTCAAGAGCTACGGAGCCACTGAGCTCCTTTAGATGGCCCAAACCCACTCCTGATACTAATGGAGGTCTAAAAACCCCTCAATGGAGAGAAAGACCAAAAAGTTTGAATGTAGGAGGATACATTTAAAAAAAACAAACATCCCAAGTGGGTGGTTTGGCAAGTTTGGGGAACAGTTCTATTTGCCTTATCAGATCCTGCCATGCATTTCACTGCAGGTCATTACAGACTACTTAACACACAGGTCAGAGAGAGCGAGAGGTATTTCTTTGGTTGGTTGAATCACTGTTTATATACAGAGGTCATGGCGGGGCCTTTATGTGTGTGTGTGTGTGTGTGTGTGTGTGTGTGTGTGTGTGTGTGTGTGTGTGTGTGTGTGTGTGTGTGTGTGTGTGTGTGTGTGTGTTTGAGTGGTGTTTCCCTCTGTAAAGTCCCTCACATTTTCATGCTTCACTATATACTTCATATCACAGCAGCAAAGAATGTTAATGTGTGTTTATATATGGTTTGTGTACCTATGTGTAAATTTATACAAACCATATGCGTGTATAATTTCTATATGTGTGTGTGTGTGTGTTCCAACTTATGTTTGCATGTGTGTGTACATCTGTGAGAGAGAGATTATCCAGCCGGCGCTCGTTTGATTGGCTTTGGAGTTAAATTTGGTATAGCGAGTTAGCGCTTGGATTAGCGGTACAAACACGCACCTTAAGTCTAATTTCGCTTTAGCTATAAAGGAAACGCATTTTCAATTTCTTAATTTTCAGTTTTTTACACAGTTAGAACTGATTGGGATTTGAGTGTGAACAGTAATCATAAAAAAACAATTGCAAAGTTTGACAGGTGTAGGATTAGCAAATTCTGTTATTTCCTGTCATCATAAGACCCTGCCAGAACAGGACACAATAACTATTCTTAAGACCGTTAATGTTCCGTGTCACTCAAAAGGTTAAACCCTCTTGACATGGCACTAATTTCCCAGCAGAGAAAAACCTGCAGGTCTGCTGAGACTATTGCGGCAAGCGCGATTTTCTCCTGGTCTTGTGGTTCTCTCACCCCTCCAGATCTGTCCTGACGTTTTAATGGTTTCTGTGGCTTTAAGGAGAAGAAATCGTGATTATAGTGAGCTTGAGCTTTAATGTCAGCAGTGTGTGAGAGGTGAATGGGAGGCGGAGCGGGACAAAGGAAGGGGTATTGTGGTCTGCCCTAATGGAGGATTTCCTCCTCCTGTCTTTCAAACACACCATGTGACCCATCATGACACAGAGTGGAACCAAGAATACAGAGGAAGGTTAGAGGGGGCGGGGGCGGAGTGGGCTCAACTCCATCGACCCTCCATCAATCACACCTTATGTCCTCTCATCTATGATGTGTCACTGCTGTTTTAATGGATCAACAGAACATAATATACAGTATGTTGTCTCTGTGGCACAACTGGTTAGCGCGTTCGGCTGTTAACCAAAAGGTTGTTGGTTTGAGCCCACCCAGGGACGAAACATAACGATTTCCTCTGGGATTAATAAAATATCTATCTAACCTAAACTACTTTGATAAAGTAATGAAATGTAATGACGCTGAATATCTTTGGGTTTTGGGCTGTAAGACAAAAAAACTTTTTCAGACACTGTATTCGACTGTGGAAAATTGGAAGAGGCATTTAGACTATTTTGAGACATTTTATGGGCTAAATGATTCCTCAAAAGCCCGAGCATAAAATTCAAAAGTACGATTAAAATGTATTTTGAACAATTTAACCCCTTTATATAAAGATTCTTCTCAAAGACATTTCACACCAAAAAACATGATGTGACTTGATACACTGCATACAGATCCATTTCCTTCCGCTGTCAATTTCAGGCCAATCCCAGTCTCCTGAGGGATGTTTTGACGTACTCCACGAGTTCAAGCTGTACACACACCCAAAGAGGTAACTTGTGTTTCAACAGAACATTGTGGTAAACCACAACACTAAAAGGCTCAATGCAGCTATTTTTGATTTGATTAACTGATTTGTGTGATCCTCTGGTGCAGAGAGAGAGAATCTTTATTGAATTATTTACGTTTCCAGACTCCTCATGTCCATTATCTGAATAAATGGACTCTCCTAACTACAAGTCAGAAAGCCTTCCCTGCATGTTGGAGTGTGTATTCTCAATGGATCAGAGAGATCAGAGAGGGCTGGAATCATGTCAGTGTTTGTAGGAAATGTGTGTATGAAAAACTGGTTGGCACCAACTTTGATTTAAATTCAAGACAACTAAATCCAGTAATCAGAACTGCTCTTGATTCAGTAAATATCTTTGTCAAAATTTATCACTAAATACTGTACAGCCTACTGATGTAGTGTGACACTTTACTGATCTATTCCCACTTTGTCCTTCTTTAAACGTCCACTTCATTACACTTTGACCCTTTAAAATCTGAAAAAAAGAAAAAATACTGGCTTTAGTTGGAAGTTACTTTTGCAGACTAATAGAGGTCACATGAAATATAAATACAAACCTAACTATCACAACTGTTCAACACTATCACAACTTTTATTTAAATAATTTTATTTGAGCTGTAGCCCCATTAAATACTGTAGGTAAACAATCTCTCTAGCATGGAGATTAAACAAATCTCAGTGAATTATATCAACAGTAACTTCCCAAATGGAGCTTTGAACTTCCTCCTTAACTTAGTATCAAAATGTGTCTTAACATTTAGAGAAGGCACACACTCACCAGGATGCAACTCACAAATTCGACCTCTGGCGCTTAAAAAAATTGCTTTGAAATTGCCGTAAATCTCACACTCGACACCCTTGGAAGCCCACACTTCTTACTTTATCTTTGGGTCACCAAACCCATGAGCTTGAATATGTTTGGCATCCCAGACATTTGGGAACAGACTGCATGGGTTAGCTGAGGTTCATGTCAGACCCTTGGAAGTAGCTGTAGGGTATTGGGTCAGAGGGGAAGGACGCAACGCACATTTAGGGTTCTACTGTAGCGCACAGGAACAGGACACACATGTCACAGAAACACTGTCTATTATGTGTGAGTTAGTGTGCCTGTGTGTGGCTATGTGGGTGTTAAAGTGGATTACTGTGGTTCCTCTGGCAACTTCAACGCAGGCTTTCTCAAACATTTTTAAGTTGTTGACCACAAAGGGCTTTAAGAATGCACTTGCAATCCAAATAAACAAGCTTGGATGCACAAAAACCACCCCAGGCTTCTTTCTCCATTTACATAATCACAGTTTAGGAGACGTGCATTCATAAACACATGTGTGAACATACAGAGAATGTACACTGTATTTACACTTAAACTCATGTTTGGCTTTAGAAATCAGCTTTGTTTCACGTGTTATCGTGATGAGTCTCACATACAGTACATGCAAGGCTCACAAATACATTTGCACACATATGCATACACATAAACACACACACACACACACATAGGAGTGGCTGATGTCAGCAGACTGGTGTGCAGAGTGAATCCCTGTCCTTTTCCCCTCTGTGTGAATGCTGCAGCGACTGGGGGGCCACTGGCCGAAGCATGTGCTTACTCAGGGAGATTTTATTCAGAGGAATAAACGCCTTTAACACACAGGCGTTCAGCAGGACACTCTCTAGGGGTCTTTTACCAGCAGGCACCTGCAAGGCCAGTCTCTGTCTGCTGCTTCTTGCCCCATGTTGCTGTTGGCTTGCAGGCACTTTTGAGGAGCCGTTGGACCCAATGTTTTGTTGGAAATGAACTCTGGTCCACATTACCAGGTACAGGAGGCAAGACGATATTTATAATATGTTTTCAGAAGATCAGTTACATCTCATCAAGACATTCCCAGTTCTTCGCCACACAGTTTAAAGAGTTTTAAGTCAGTTTAAAGAGGAGGATGAATGCACAGCTGCTCCACTGATGAGAAATCTGAGCAGAGCCCAGGGGCCAGATCAGGCTACTGGGCGGGAGGGTTGGCTAGATGGCTGGGCGTTTCACTGTTGTTGCCATAATGGCATTATTACCCCCTGGGACAATAGCCTGGCTGCAGAGAAAAGGGCTGTGCTGTCTTTGAAACTCGACGCCTTTGTCTACATAATGGGACTCTCTGCTTCCGAGCCTTCCTCACACTCCTTCCCCTCAGCTGCTCACCTCTGCATACATCATGGTCTGTGTTTCAGCACAATAGGTGTCAAACTGGAGACACAGTGTAAATGTTCTGGGTTTTATTCTGCACCATTGCAGCCACTTCTCTGTATGGTAAAAGGATTTGGCTCAGTGGCTGCAGCACAGATAAGGCCTATGTCTGTAAAGATGCTGAGCTGATTACTGCTGCAGCGCCGGCCACAGCTGAGCAGAGAAGCACTGCAGCTACAATCCAGTCAACAATACTACTAGAGGCAGCAGCAGTCATAAACCACTGACAGACTGTCTGGCCTTGAATCCTCAAAGACGAGGGTCTCTCACTCTCCCATACTTCATTCACTTTTTCCCCCCACCCGTTTCATCCTACTTCTGTCTACCACAAACTGATTGGTCCTCATTAAGGAAACAAAGAGCCCTGACACGCATCAAAAGGGGTATTGTTCTCAATGAAACAGTGAATTCTCCCTGACCCCCCCCCATCTCTGGATGCACAGAGCCTGTGCACACAGAGGATTGTAGAGGAGTGTGTTGTAAGGGAAAGTGACAGACAGAGGGGCCTGTGAAACAGCAGGGAGGAGGCCCAGGAGAGGATAGAGTTGGTATAACAAGAGAGATGAGCTGCTCTCTGCCTGCTGGTAATGATGAAGCATCAGCTGCTGCATCTTTTTTCCATACATGTGAGTGTAGCATCAACTGCTGCTGAAACTTTGGATCTTTGTAATGTAACATCATATGATGCTGTAGACAACTGTGAATGGGTGGGAAAACCTCCAACACTTACATGGGTGTAAAATGAGTACATCACAAAGTGTTTATGCACAACTGTTGACGAAAACTTGAACAAAAAAAGCTTAAACGCTAAAAAAAAAGTCCTGCCCAGAGATCCTGACTGATTTAAATGATAAACAGTTTGAGCATGTAATTACAGATAGAGTGGAGACAGACAGCAGACAGCTACACTATTGTTGTCAAAGGATAAACTAAGAGCTGCTCTTAATCTATTGTCAGTTTAGCATTTTATGGCCCATATGAGCTTTGTGTTGGGATGGATGGGTTGGGAGATGAGCTGGAAGAGATGAATGTGTTTGGTTTGTGCACCAGCACACAGACACACAGTCACATCAGTGATGCCGTTGGTTTGCCCTCAGGAACCACATGGGACACACACAAACACATAAACACACAAGTCCAGCCACAGATGTGTTGCACACACTACCCAGAGTCCAACTGCAGACAGCAGAGGACAAATACACAATCCTTCAGGCCATAGAGGCCCTGTAATGACAGCTATGGGTGCTTTCTTCTGCACACATGCACACACACATGCACACACACACACACACCAGCCAGGAGACTGTGTGTGTCTTGGTTAGTTGTCTCACATAATCAGAGCTCTGTACAGACACAAGCCCCCGGGGCTTGTCATTTAACTTGTACGCCAGTGGACGTCAACCACACGTCACCGTGATGGCTACCCATGATACTACAGGTCGCCTCCATCAACACACATCTGCATAAAAATGCAGACTTAACATCATCTGCATTCTTCCAGGACTCGTAGACTTCTAGCCACCACTGCTGCTATGATCTCTATCTTATTAAGTCATGCAGTGATGGTTATCTTCCAGAAGAAACGTCTCACTTTCAAATGAATCCCAACGTTACCCTGCAGCAATACAATTAAAGCATCACAGCACTAAAGCTACAGACAACGCAAGCATGCATTTATTGATGTAATTACCATATCCAACTACTGAAAATATCTGACAATTTCCCATGGCGGAACGTCCTTAAGGGATTTATAAAGTTACCCACCTACCTACCTATACCTACTGCTGGGCTTGCGCTAGCCATTCGCCACTTTGCCATAGACAAAGTAAATTCCTGAGTGGCTACAAGGTTTTTAGCCTGTGTAGCCACATTGGCGTTCTTATTTTTAGGAAAAAAGGGCTTAAACTTACAACTTTTTTGGACTCGCGAAAATCCCCAAGTGATAATATAAGAAAGCAAACTTTTTCTCTTCGTCTTCTTCTTCTTCGTCGGCGCACATTCCGACGGAAATAGCGGAAGTGACCCTAACGCTCCCGATCATTAAATATGCACCTGAGTCATGACCTCCTTTCGTCCAATGAAAAACAAAAAGAATTCTATTTTTACAAGCTAAACCCGCGAATTGGTGTACGACAAGGCGAGGACAATCGATCAAAAGAAAATGAGAAAAGAGTGTTTTATAGTAGATTTGTATTAAAATTCCAATTGAACAACAAATGGTGAATGTTGAGAGGGGGTAGGAGTGGTGACAGACCGATCAGAAGGTAAATGAAAGATATTATCAATACTCTTTTGTAGTCTTAGACTTTTGATCCCTATGACCGGCAGGAATAACCAGCGATGCATGTAAATGTGTATTCACCTCGCTTGTTATAATAGCAAGTAAAACTTAAAGGTAAACATTGAGTAATACCAAGAATCAAATTCATTAAAATCAAAGTGTCTAAGTCAAAGTTAAATGTCTTCTAGTCCAAGTAAAGTAAACATTGAGTAACATTTTGTATGACTGTATCTTCACATAGTGAATGCAAGTTTTCAATTGTTGAATCTCACATTTATACCTGCATAAAGTAGGATAGAAATACAGATAGTTCAGCTTGAACTGTTGACTTTAGTGTATTTTTGTAGGTAAACTGAACAGAAGATTTTGCCCTCAGAATGCAGGAAAACAACCCCATTTTCTAAAAAATTTCCCGGGAGAGGCCCCCCGAACCCCTCTTGTGGGAGGGGTATCCCCCCACACACCCCCACAATGAGCGTGGTTTTACACCCCCCAACAATTGAAAACTTGCAATTACTATGTGAATATACAGTCATACAAAATATTACTCAGTGTTTACTTGTAAGTTTATGGAGACTAGAAGGCATTTTAACTTTGACTTAGACACTTTGATTTTAATAAATTTGATTCTTGGTATTACTCAATGTTCACTTTTAAGTTTTACTTGCCATTATAGCAAGACGCTGTCTTGGACACAGAATGTGGCTTTTTGTGGGTTACTCAATTCTTTTACACTGAGCCACAGTGGCTTAGTCATACTAGCTCCTAGTGCAAGCCCAGTACTGTAGTGTGTAGTCCTCAGCTTTGCCTGAGTCTAGGAAATTCATAAAGAGGGAACTACAAACCCTTGTAATAGACTGACAATGGGCATCAACAGAAACACTGAACCACGTACAACAAGTAAAGAATGTCACTACTAGCAGACTTAACTAGTAATGTTAGACCCACTCCTATAAAATTACCTGGTTTGTTGGCATTCAGATTAGCAGTGCTTGGCCTGGTAGACCTTGTCTCCTACAATGAACACCTACAATCATGCAAAGCTCCATTTGCCTCACATTTAGAACGAGCAGCTTTGGACTGCATCCTGCATTTGGGTTTACAGTATGTGTGAGGGCCTCTCACTCTGTTGATGATTACAGTTTTCTACGAGACACATAACAAAAACTAAATACATGTTATTGTCAGTAAGTTGAGTTTCTTTGAGATACTTGAGAAACATTTACATTACATGTGATTTATTTGGTAAGGTGTGCTCACCAGGGTTTATTAAGGTGGAAAATTTTGTCAACAATTTTTTAAATTTGTCTTTAGTTTTAGTTTGTGTCCAGAGTAGGGTTGCAAATTTAACTTTAGGTGCCTCCAAAAATGAGGTTGATCTTGTCCATTAGTATGCAGGTTGGATTTTTAGCAGAATTGCACAAAAAGTACAGAATGAATTTAAATGAAACATGGTGAGAGGATGGATCTTGATCCAGATTCCTTGAAATTTAGCATTTGCATTATGAGTTTTTATGCATATTCTTGCATTTCTCAGCAAATACATGGATATTTAAGGAAACTCAGTTACAGTTAGGGGATTGGTGTCCATGAGTATGCAGTTTGGGTCAGATTAAAAAAACGACCCAGCAGATTTAAATATACTTTCACTGGTAAATTAGTTCCAGAGTGGACGGTCTGACTTTGGATCAGACTTTATTGACTTAAAGGGGACTGCTTTAAAATGTTCAGTCGAGGTAAGAATATGAGACTCTGTGAAGGCAATAGAGTCCCCATAATGTACACACCCCCTCTTTGACATGTCTCTTCATTGACCAGTTTAAGAGAGGGGAAACAAGTTCAAGTGGAGAGGGAGCCGTGAGGGAACGGAGGGGGGGATAGAATGGAAGTGAGTTGTGAGGCAAAAAAATAAAGGGGGGGGGGGGCAGGATTTCATTTCACAGCCACACCTAACTCTGACCGACACTACCTTTCCGTTTCCCACCCTTTCCTGAGCACTACTCTACACCTACACACACACACACACACACACACACACACACACACACACACACACACACACACACACACACACACACACACACACACACACACACATTTTGCCCGCTGGTTCACTTACTCCCAAAATTACACCAGATGTTACATCAAGAGTCTTTGGCCACTACGCTTCAGCCAGATGAAGAATTTGAGAAATTCTGGAAAATATTTGTGGAGCGGCTCAGGATTGAAGTGGCTGAGGCCAGGAGAGGTAGAGGTTAAACCTCTCCTGCTTTAATGAGGGGCTGTGTGACTGACTGCTGCAATACCATAGCAGCTAATGGGGAAGAAGGAGTTGGGTAAGGCTATATAGGGTTAATACTCCAGAGCCAGTTATGAAGCTGATTCCTGGGGCCAAAGGGTTACTCTCCTCTCCCATGCTAATAACAATCACCATGTCTGTCGCTTGTGGAAAATCACTGAGCACCTGACTACATCATGCACCAGAGGAGATCGAAAGCAACCTGAGATGCTGATGGAAAAAGGCTTTAAATGAACTTAAATCTCCCTTCTGGGATAGAAACATATATGAGTGATTTGTAGCTATAATCCAAAAAGACATTGCAGCTCTTTTGACTCAAGCAATGGGACTGTAAGTCAGCTACAATCCATGTTTGTGTTGTGTCAAACGGCTCAAACGGTGAATGGTTTCCAAAACCAGACAGAATAGTGTAGCAACCAGCAAAGCACACAATACATAATCTCCGCTGCATTGTGTAAAACCTAATCTGGGTTTAGGTGAGGCTACTTTTAGATTTATGGTTTCCTGAAAGCTGAAGCGCTTGACACAACATTTTCGCAATCACCATCCACTTTTACCGGATGATGGCGAGCCGTGTTCAGGAGCACACGTCAGACAGCGAACTGGAAAAGAATGAAATTCTGCAGTCTGCGGTGGAGCTGTATTTATAGTGAGTGTGTGGTGTTTGTGCTCCTTATGGTGGCGCTAAATCAACTCTGCTGCTCAGTGAGAGTGGAATCGGAGCCAAGTGACCTCAGCAGATGATTCTTGGGCTTAGATGCCAGAATCGTACATTGTGACTCAGAGAATGCTGGGTGAGTGAGAGTGCATGTGTGTGTGTGTGTGTGTGTGTATGAGTGTGTATGTGCATATTTTCTCAACACCATCATTTTGATCCTGCTGTGTTTATGAACCATTAGCCTCGATTAGCAGATACAACATGTGGTGGGCGTGCCGGTTCATTTGTTGCACATGTGATAGCGGGTGTGATTACACATGACCTCAGATGGCCTTTATGATAATAATATAATTAGCTGTGCCTGAGGGTGTGTGACTGTCAGGTAGATTGACGATCAATAGAGATTGAAAGAGAGACTGTGTGTGTGTGTGTGTGTGTGTGTTTTCATGTATAGCACCAGCTGGTAGATAAGAACTAATTAAGGATAACAATATATTTCTGTATAATAGCTGTACAGGAGAGTGTGAGCAGACGCTCTTCTGAAACCCTTCATGATCCAGCATTCCTCTTCCTTATTCAGGACCCCCACTTGACCCCCCCCACACACACACACACACAAACACTCCTCCAACCTTTTTATTCTCTCTTTTTAACCCCCACCCCCCCCCTCACACACATACATGTGAAAACACTAAAAGTGGGCCAACCAATCATTGATGAGCAGCCAGACTGTAATTAGCATGACAAAAGACAATCTGTGTGACCATTTGTGTCATTGTGTCTTTACATGCGTATCTGTGTGTGTGTGTGTCTGTGTCTGTGTCCTCCCAACATTGCAAAGAGGAGTGGACTGTAGAGTTTTTACCAGTGGAGGAAGTTGGTTTATGCAGGAAATTCACTCCACATGCACTCAAAGCTCATCTGCACTTACATGAGTGCAGATGAAACAGCGTATGAGGTTCTTTAATAAGCAAAACCAATATAAACCCACTGGAAAACTTTTCATCTGTGGAGCAGATCTGCTTCCATGAGGCAGCACTTAAGAGAATGTGGATTTAATCTGCACCATTTGTAATATACAGGGCAATAAAAAGTCCTGTTCCTGTGTGGCAATGTGGCAAATTGTGTTACTACTGTTGATGCTTCAGTTTCTCCAAGCGAAGCTGTTGGTGTACTCCCACCTGCTCCTCTAATGCCTGGTCAGCCACGCGTCCCACCTCCACTTCTCTCTGTTAGATCGCAGAGGCATTCCCCTGCCACAACACATGCTTAAGCAATTATTCCACACATACTCCCAGGACAAAGAGGGAGAAAGAGGGCTTGACAGAATTCTTGAGAGAGAGAGAGAGAAAGTAATTTGAAGTGGGGTGATCAGGGACAGCTGGCTGGAGATTTGCAGAGTTCTGAGGGAGAATGGGTAGAAGATAAAACGCAACTCCCATAATCCTTGTCGAAAAGAGAGAAAGGCTATACTGAGGGACTGAAAAGAGAAGAGAAAGAGGGGCCACTGGAGCTGGAATCTAAAAGGCCCAGGCTGCAGTGAAAATAGCCAAAAACAAATCAGCTATCAAAGCAATGCACACAAGCGCCGCATGCTGAATCTGGATGGGACGCTCATGGAATAACAAGTTAGGACTAACAAAAACTCATCACAAACAAGTCCAGAGAGGCAAAATCAGAGGAGTGAAAACAAATGTCTGCTTCATCAGATAAACCCTGAATACTCTTTGATTCTCATCTACATCCATATGTGGACGGGTTCTAGCTGGAATAGCACTTTTTAAAGTTTAGGGACTGATGAACAAGGTTACGGGGTAACAGGAGGGGCGTGAAGGCTTATTTAAAGGGCAGTAAAAGGGCAACACTTCAAAACATTTATGCCCTGGGCATGTTGTCAGCCAGCAGGGGCATCAAATGATCAGCTCTCATTGATGTTATGTGGACTTATAGACATGATCAATATGTTATGTGATGGCATCATTGTTTCAGACGAGCTGGGCAGTATCAAGGCTTTATTTTTCTTCAATTGTCTCCTATGAACAGTGCTTTTTTTTTTTTTTTAACGTTAAAGGTTGACGTGTTAAATGTGATCTGTTAAATTCAGCTCTCCCCCCCCCCGGCATGTGCTGTTGTGTGGGGATGATAAGGGGATGTTGCAGATTCAAGTTGTGTTTTAGTTACAGATAACAGGCAATACTTTTAGAGCGATCACGGTTTTATATCCAACATTAGAAAAATGAGGTTCCGTTAAACAGACTTAAAACTTCTAAGTACATGTGAGCTGATGTGAAAATGTAAACAATTCAAATCCATGGAGAGTAAAAGCAGGTTTCGCCTGTAAAATGAATTGCAAACTTACCAAGTAGAAGACAGAAGATGTCCAGCGCTATTAGCAGCTTCTTCTTACTGTTGTCAACACCATTGTTGTTGTTTAACGTAGAGGTTCCTCCGTTCCTTGTCTCTTGAGCCATTGCTTTCTCATACATGTACTTTTGCATTTGAGAACTCTCCGTTTTCAGCTCCAATCCCACACCACGCGTTAGGTGAACAAGTCTTCCTTAGAGAAATGTCATGCAATTCAGCGGACAACCAAAAACAACTCGGAGGTAAAGTTTCAGATCTGCTGATGCGTCGTATTTCAACTTTACAAAAAACAAAACCAAAACTAAACACATTTATATGTTTTAATGTGGTGAACGGACCCGCGCCACGGATTCAAGAAAGAAAAGTTGTCAGCGCTTGCAATGAATGGAAAGCCCGCTCCCCTTTATCGCTCTTGGTTCAAACACTTGGATTGAGTGAGAATTGCGCATCGACAGTCGCTCTTGTTATATCAATCCTTTTTCTTCTCCTCCTCCCCCTGTTCACTTCTACTCCCCCCAGCTCAGCCCTCTTCCCTCTACGAACGGTGGGTAATCGCCTACATCCCTGCATGGAAAACTTTCAGGGATTGGAGGTTTGGGTCCATAGAGCAGATGGAGACACAGCGCCTCTCGTGGTTACGCGTGGTATGACAGGCGCCCCAGGGCGCAGCGCTTCGGAGTGTTTCAGAACGGCCATGCTGCTGGAAGTCGGATGTTTTCTTATCGTAAGAAAAAAAAAAAGGAAAAAAAAGAAAAATACGCACACACACACACACACACACACACACACACACACACACACACACACACACACACACACACACACACACACACACACACGCACACACACACACACACAGTATATATATATTTTCCTTTCTTATAACAATAAACAGTCAACATCAGTTGTTTACTATTCAATGTTATGTTTGCATTTCCAACATGATTAGGGAGTTATTATACTGTACCAATACCCATACCAAGAAAACAAGTTCTTAAGTCATGTTTTCTGACGTTATTAATTTATTTTCCTTAACAATAGTAATTTGCTGGGTTGGAAAAGAACCTACACTTAACTCAGAAAGTAATTACTTCTAAAATTTGTATTTCAGACATGCAAATATATCAGCACAAATTCTAATAGCATTGAAAACTTGTATTAGAGATCATAAGGATTGTACGCGCATTATCTAGATTTGATAGAAAAATGGTCGTGTTCCATCATAACAAACGCCTTCCGTGTCAGAGAGACGGAGAAGCATTAAGCAGTTCCAAGGCTCATGTTTGTTAAACATAAGTTAACCGTATACTGTCTCCTAGTGGTTAGATGTGTACACCTCACCTCAGTGGCATCTGCAAATCACCAAATGATTACAGTACGGCAGTTCCATTTTGAGACACCCAAATGTTTCAGAATGACATTTAAGGACAAAGTAGTATGGTTTTAAGAAGGATGTACGGAATTTAATTTACTTTATATATAATGGGTGTACTGTAAGCTAAAATAGTCTAAACAAATGTCAATAAATAAATAAAGTCAAATAGACCATTATGTATAATGTATCGTGTTTTTATTTTAATTTTTGGTAAGGTAGGTATGTTAATTTACAAATAATGAAGCAATTTTACCTAAGTACTGTTTTGTGTGCGGTGGATTATTATAATACGTATACAGTACAAGTAATAATTACTGTGCAATATTAGTTTTAATTTTTAAATCTGAATGTCTTTGACTCCATTGTTATTATTAATTATATTTTTATTTATTTTTTTTATTTTGTGGACGAATTCGCTGGTGTTTATAATAGACTACGTTGTTTCTAATCTGACACGAGTTTGTTTTTTGTTTTTTTTAAAGCTCTGCGTTTTTACAGGTCTGCACCTGATCGGCTGTAACTGAACAGGCCCCTAACCTGGACCCTACACCAGGTGTCAGACGGAACACTCTTGACGGAATACCACTGCGGTTCATGTAGGAATCATTCGACCGCCGTTTGACCTCCAGAATAGCCATTAAGTTTTCCTGAAGGTGCGTTCGATGGACGCTCATCGGCGGTGCTTCTCTCCCTCGCGGTGACAGAAGTAACGTGCCCCGCCCCTCCGTGCTCCCCACAAGCAGGCAAACACGCCCACCCCGCACGGCGCGAGCCCAGTCGTCTGTAACGGAGAAGATGGCAGAGAGGCAACAACAGAAGCACGAAGGCAGGGTAAAGATCGGCCATTACATCCTCGGCGACACGCTCGGAGTGGGCACGTTTGGAAAAGTGAAGAGTTAAGTCCTGCTTCTGTCTCATACCGACTTTAATGTCTACATTCACGGCTCTGAGTTGAAGTAATGTGAAGTAGTCTCCTTGCCCCTCTCTCCTGACAGCGTTGAACTTGCCGGCGGTCAGGGAGAAGGTTTCGTAGCGTGTTGGTTTGGCCGCCGCCGCGGACGGGATTTAATGCGTAGATCTGTTCTGAGAATCCGCACGTTTGAAAGTCAAATTCTTCCTCCGCAGCCCCTGCTTGTGGCTACTGTTACCATCCATGGCAGGGGTAATTAACAGGACGACAGTATCTAGAATGAAAAATAGAGTCATATTCATATTTTTATTTTATAACGTTGAACAAAGAAGACTTTATATTGTGGTTATTTGCTATGTCTCTCGGTAAAGGACGCGTAAGGAGCTCACAGAAACCCACCGCAGGAGCTCAACGTTAACTGATATGTTGTCGTAATGCCAGCCAGTGGCAGTCTGTCAGCGCCTCACTAAGTCGGGACACTCCTTTAAAGGCATAAAGTTTATTTAAAAAGGTCCGCAGCATGACGTTAATTCAGTTTTTTCTGCTAGTTCAGGCACGCTGTTTGACCTTGTGAGCTTTACGCTCACAGCGTCGTTTTCTTACGTGCGCAGTTTGAGGGATGTGATCCCTTATCCGGGGAAGACCCACCTGACGTCATGACGACGTCTCTGATGCTGTTCAAGGGAAAATCATTTTATAAGGAGTGGAATCCATGCAAATATCGATTCCAACCATTTCCCCCCCCCCCCTATTGATTCTTTTGTTGATGCTTCATATCTGATGTTTGCAGTCAAGTTTTACAGTAACAGTTTCTTCACAGACCAACACAGGCTGACAACCAAAACAAAGAAGCCAATGAATAATAGCGGCAGTAAAAAAGAAAAATGTTTTTTTTAATCAAACATTTTGACAGTAAGTGTTCCCGTTTTGGCGCGGTGTAGGTTTTATAATACATGTTATATTGCTGTGTCATGTCTGTATTCTTGTTTTCAGTTGGCGAGCATCAGTTGACAGGCCATAAAGTCGCTGTGAAGATCCTGAACAGGCAGAAGATCCGAAGTCTGGATGTTGTTGGGAAGATCAAACGGGAGATCCAGAATCTCAAACTGTTCAGACACCCACACATCATCAAACTGTAAGTGTATGATTCAACATTCCATCCAATTTTAAGAGTCCTGTTGCTGACAGATGACACCCAGCGATAATGTTGGCTTTTTCTTGTTCCCTCCGTGTTGTGGCATGCTTTGCTTCTTCCTGTTTGTTTACTACATTTACACTGCACTGAGCATGCCCGTCGGGCTCCCAGGAGGCCGAATAAACAAACATACCACCACACACATAGGGGATTAGAACCAGATACCGGTAAATGCATCTGTTCTGGCTAGTCCAAGTCTGCAGTTCAAGTGACAGAAGGTGGCTAAATCCTCATCCCTGTTGGATTGTCTTGGCTCTTCTTTGACTTTTCTCTTTGACCTTATCTCCCTTCTTTCGCTTTCCTTCCATTCCCCTGGCCTGTTTCTCCTTGTCTGTGTCTCTCAACAATCTGTGTTATTTTTAGACCAGGTTTAGAGTCAGTCCACTGTCAGATTGCAAGCTATGGCAGATACATGAGCTCTGTGGTCAGGAGCTGTAGTGCTGTTCAACACTCCAACAGAGATATAGATTCACAAACAGCTAAATTTTACTTGTTGTCTGCAGCTTCAGGGAAAAAATGCCAGACTCAGCAAAACAGACTGTGATATATCAGAGCTGTACACAAAATAAAATTTAGTGCAGTTAATGTTTTTCGATGTCCCTCCAGCGCCTTATGTATGTATAAAACAGGAACAACTTGTGGTTTTTAACCTTGATGTTTAACAACTGTCTGGACAGGGATGAGGCAGATTATGATGATGTGCAGAATATCCCAAGAGCATCCATTCATTGACTGAATGTAAATTTTAATACAGCTGACCTTTTTGAAAATAAAGCCTACACTCAGCAGCTATGCAGCACAGCTCAGCCTCATTTATTCTTTGTTCGTTTTGAAGTAAATCAATTTTTTTCTTAGAGATGTGTCAGTTCAATGAAGTATTGTTATTCTTGAATTTATATTTATTGACCATGGTATAAAAAAGCCAACCTTTTAGGAAAAAAAACAGTCATGATTATGAGTGTGTGTTTGTTTTAGGTACCAGGTGATTAGCACACCTACAGATTTCTTCATGGTCATGGAGTATGTGTCTGGAGGCGAGCTTTTTGACTACATCTGCAAAAATGGACGGGTAAGACATTTCCTCAGCAAATGACAGAGTTTATATTCACTGGATCCCAGTGGTGATCAGTTTTTTTTAATCACAGCTTAAATTGGACGAGCAGTACATAATATTTAAGTGGATAGTCTGCAACTATCAACATACATAGATTCTGCTGCATTTCTTAACCTTTTTTTACATTTTCGTTGCCAACTTTGAACTTTAAACTTTAAACTTGACACGCCATGAAAATGGGCAGCATGGTGGGTAGTGCTGGCGACACACAGCAAGGTGGATCCCAGTTCGAGTCCTGCTCGGTGCCGAGTTTGCATGTCTCTGTCCGCATTCTCCGGCTTCCTTCCACCTCCAAAAACATGCACTTCAGGCGCCATCTTTACTGAGAGTTGTCTATGATAATTTAATGTATTGCCAAAAAAGGCATGGTATCCCCCCCTCCCACACACACACACACACACACACACACACACACACACACACACACACACACACACACACACACACACACACACACACACACACACACACACACACAAGCACAAATACTTGATATGAGTAGTCCAATATTTCCAGTAGTTTATTTTAGAATCCTTTGTTCAGGGACTGAGCAACCTTATGAACAAATCTGAATGATGATAAAATTGCCCTTAACCCAAATGACCTCCACCATTCTGCCGACTCACATGCTTGTAGCTTAACTTGTTCTGTAGCACCCTGTCTTGCATTCTTCCATTTTCAAATTTGAGATCATAACCATCCATATTGTGTCTTTAAAGGTGGAGGACACGGAAGCTCGCCGCCTTTTTCAGCAGATTATCTCGGCTGTAGACTACTGTCACCGGCACATGGTGGTCCATAGAGACCTCAAACCAGAGAACGTCCTGCTGGATGCAAGCAAAAACGCCAAGATAGCTGACTTTGGTAGGACTCCCGGAAAACTGGAGTTGGACTTGTGAGGAGAGAGGGGATTAAAGAACGAGGACTGGCTCTGAAAAAGAATTTAGATGGAGAGGAAGCATCATACATCTTGAATATCATCAGAGGATAATAGAAAATTGATTTGTGGAGTTGAATGGTGTTACTGTCCTCACTTGTAAATTTCATTATTTTAAATAAGAGTTAAACCATCAAAGTTTCACCAGATGGAGTATTTATTATGCTAGCTGATTTGTTTAGGGACTCTACCTTGACCATGAAAGACACAAATGTTTACAGAAACATGTGGAGGTCCTTGTTCACAGCATGGTGTCTGGGGTGGAGAGCGGTCACCTTAGAAACGGTAAGGTCTCATATCATGTCTGGCAGGAAACCTTGAGGCTCGCTGTCATCTGATAGGCAAGGAATCGTTGGGGTGCGGCAGGGGTGTGCTGCACAAGTGTTTTGACTGAGAGCAATAGACAGCGGTGAGCGGTGGGGAGTGTTAAGGGAACAGGGATAACAGATAAAGAGAAGGTCAGCACATCGCAAAGTGTCTGGTGTCTAGCGCTTGACTGAAGGCCTGGCGGCCAGGGAGAGGCTCATCCAATTAGATGAGCTTTGTGTTCAGAGCTTAGAGTTGTGGCGGGTTAGGGAGGATAAAGATATCAGCAGCGTCCGCAGTGCATACTTCTCACCTCCATGTCCAGGGCCATGTTCGGTTTAAACAGTGTGTATCAAAGGATCAATAGCAATTGATAACGGAGGATTATTTAATTAGTGATGATGGTCTTGAGAGTAAAAACTGAGGGGTGCTGATTGGTTCTGTGTTTGGTCAACAGGTCTGTCGAACATGATGTCGGACGGGGAGTTCCTACGGACGAGCTGCGGCTCACCCAACTACGCTGCACCAGAGGTCATCTCTGGAAGGTGGGAGAGGATGATTATGTAGCCCTTACAAAGAAACAATACAGTCACCAAACAGAAAATAGCCTTTAAAGGTGTACCACGGAATTACAACAAACCCACAATAAAACAGGCGCTTCTTATCATGACCTAAATAGAATATCTGAGCTTATTGATAATAATCACCACTGTATACAAACAGCATTGTGCTTGTAAAGTAACAGTCCCATGATGGGTTGATCCTCATAATATGATTCACTAAGAATGAAACGTACCCCTCGAATGTGTGACTTTATTGGTATTATTACTGGTTTGAAAGATATTAAAGAAAAACATTATTCCTGCAGGATCACCTTCAAAATTTGATGATTTCTTCTATGGCTCAAAGCTCCTTGGTGAAGAAAATAACTTGTGTTTGATTATCCTGAAGATTTTCCATGTTATATAACAGAATAACATCCTGCTATCATCATTGTGTTGTGGAACATTTATTAACATTAAAAGCTTTGTGTAACACAATTATAAACGGATACAAAACCACTTTTTTTGTTTGTTTTATATCACTCATTCTACAATTATATTGTTATAATACATTACAGAGAACTATCTCTTGTGGATCTAGGTGACTTCTCACATTGAACTCTTTGTCAGACTCTATGCAGGTCCGGAGGTGGATATCTGGAGCTGTGGGGTGATTCTTTATGCCTTGTTGTGTGGCACCCTGCCCTTCGACGATGACCACGTTCCCACGTTGTTCAAGAAGATCAGAGGAGGTGTCTTCTACATCCCAGAGTACTTGACTCGCTCTGTGGCCTCGCTGCTCATGCTCATGCTCCAAGTGGACCCTCTGAAGAGAGCCACCATCAAAGACATCAGGTGCTCACACCACTCTGCTGGCTCCGGTCGTCCTGATAGAAGGCCTCTTTATTTTGTGTTTTATTCATGATCTTTTTGCACTCATTGTGATGCGCTGGCAGCCTCATTATGCTAACAGTATGTGTGTGATCACTGTCATGCTTGGATGAAAAAAAAGCTGTAAATTAAACTTGTCAAGCATTATCACATAAACAAACAAATATGTTAATCCACATTTTAAACTGATAAAAAACCTATGCGCACTCACTGGCATCTGAACATCGTCTTGAGATGGTAATGTATAACTATTTTTCATTCCTATCACTGCAGGACACCTGCACTTTTTTTTTGCTGTGGGAATAGTGTTTCTATATCTCATATTAAGCAACACAAAGATAAATGATAAATAAAGTAAATATTGTCATTAGCTTAGACGCTGAGTTTTACAATCCCTTGTCATGCCATTGAATGTAACACACCATCAATCATCATCATGATTGTCTCCTCTCTGCCAGGGAACATGAGTGGTTTAAGGTGGACTTGCCAGGCTACCTGTTCCCTGAGGACCCCTCGTATGACTCCACAGTCCTGGATGAAGAGGCTGTGAGGGAAGTGTGTGAGAAGTTTGAGTGCACAGAATCTGAGGTTGTGTCCAGTCTATATAGCGGGGATCCACAGGTACTCAAGACACAGCCGCATTTCTTCACATTTCTTTAAAGGAACAAGTGTTTTCACTCTTAATTCAACTGTGACAGTTTAATAATCTACTTATATCCACAAGATTATGTTTTGATCTGCAATATTTACATAATATATATCTCATGACATGTACATGATAATTATCTTCCCAGAAGAACTCTTGGTAGTCAAACATTTTTCATTCCAGCAGAGATTTTTTTGATAAAGTTAAGAGCGTCTTTATTTCCTGTTGTCCTCATCTGAATTTGATGAGTTTTTTTCCAGCCTTCCAAAAACAACTACCAAGCAAACATCGGTGCAGTCAGTGATTTGAATAATCTGATTTTATCTTCAGTTAATTATGTTTAACTAAACAGTTTTTCTTTATCTTCCTACTCTCATTCTTTCCATACAGGATCAGCTCGCAGTAGCCTACCACCTTATCATAGACAACCGACGTATTATGACCCAGGCCAGTGAGTTCTATTTAGCCTCGAGCCCTCCCCAGGGCTCTTTCATAGAGGAGGGTATGCCACTCCCCCCTGGGGTCAAACCCCACCCAGAGAGGATGCCTCCACTCCTGGCCGACAGCCCCAAGTCTCGCTGTCCTCTGGATGCTCTCAACACCACCCGTCCAAAGCCCCTGGCGGTGAAAAAGGCCAAGTGGCACCTCGGCATCAGGAGTCAAAGCAGACCCTATGATATCATGGCCGAGGTGTACAGAGCCATGAGACACCTCAGCTTTGACTGGAAGGTATTGGGATGTGTCAAAAACACACAAGTGAATACAATGCATGCATAGATCTACAGTATATGTACACAAGCCTTCTTTTGTTCTTCTGTCTTGGAGGTGGTGAACCCATATCATCTTAGAGTACGGAGGAAGAATCCTGTGACAGGAAACCTAGTAAAGATGAGTCTGCAGTTGTACCAGGTGGATAACAGATCCTACCTCCTGGACTTCAAGAGCATCGATGGTCAGTGACTACTGGCTGGCATTACAGAAAAATGTAACTGATATATTGTGATATTTTGTGGTAATTTGTGATACATTTGGCACTACATTGCAAAATAGTTTTACAGCACATGCACAGCAAACAAAAAAATTCCTCACACATTTATTGTTTATAATATAATTACAATGCATTGCGATTAAAAATAAAAAATAAACAACAACAGCAGGAGAAAATACGAGTAGCAAGAGGAAGAAGGTTAGGATAAAATATCACAAGGGAACATCATGAACGGGAAAAGAAAGGCAGGGAGCACAAAGGCTTAATACGCAGCATAACGAGACAGCAGTGAAACCAGAGAGGATAGATGCACACAGGTTGTTGACAATGCAGAATATACATGTAAAACAGGGAAAGAGAATGTAGACAAGTGAAAAACAAGCGGGACTCGAAAGGAAGTGTAAAAACAGATGCAATGTGGGGAAAGTAACAGATAAAACATCTGTGCCCAGGAGCATGTCTCACCAAGTATAAATTCTAGGTTCACTAATAGCATCTTATAAATTAACCAGGAAAATTAGTTGTGCTTTTCCTGTTTTTCCACTTTTCTACTGGTCATCTTCTCCATAGCAGATGTCACAAAAAAAGTCCGAGGCTGAATGGAGGATATGTCCTCTACAGATTAGTAAATGTTTGACGGGGGTCATTTCATTTGACTGCACTTAAAACGAACATAAACATACACATTACATTACCTTCTTTTTTCTACATTATACTCCATTCTCACGATAAATACTTTATTTATATTTTTTTATTTCGTTCTTAATTCCATTAATTTACAAAGACAAAAAATATTCGAATTGCTAAAACTGGCATTTTTAAATGAAATTCAAATACATTTTGAGGTTGATACAGTTCTTCTTTTAAGTTTCTAAACGCATTAAATTTGTTAACACATCCTCTGTTGCTGGCGTGGCCATCCTCTGCTCATGTGACCTTCAGATGACATCGTGGAGACGGTGGGCTTTAAATCGGGTTCGTCCACTCCTCAGAGGTCGGGCTCCACGGCCGGCCTTCACCGACCCAGATTGAGCATCGACTCGGCGAGCCCAGCAGTCGATCTGCCCCAGCTCAGCTCCTCTCTCCCGGGGTCCCTGTCTGGCAGCTCCCCCCTGCTCACCCCACGTCAAGGATCACACACCATGGACTTCTTTGAAATGTGTGCCAGTTTGATCACTACACTGGCACGCTGAACCCCACCGACTCCCCACCCTCACTGCAATGTGGATGTCAGCGAGGGTTGCTGTTTGTACTGCTAATCGAGAACATAAAAAGTGTAGGTGATTGCAGTGACTTCTTCTCTCTGTCTCCTCTTTATCTCTGTTCTAGTCGCGAAGCATGGGATGGATGAATGGATGCAATTGTGAACAGCGATGTCCGTCACCTCGGATTGAGGAGACACAGAGATGAATCACTTTCCAAAGAGGCAGATTAACAGCTTCCTTTTCTTCTTTTCACACACTCAGCTTTTAAAAACTGGTCCTGAGATCGGAATCTGTTAACTAGTGGTGACCAGCAGTGGGCAAGTTTACTGACTCACCTCCACAAAATACTTTCAACCTCTTATCATTGCCCACCATTACACTTAAGCGGGGTGGGGGTGGGGGGGGGTGTTAGGGATATCCTGCTGAAGTTTCTCTTGACACTGACTGGAGGTGAGTTTTTCCTATTTTCTTATTTTTTGATCGAGATGCTGGTTGTTAAAATTGACAGTTAATCTGTGTCTGAGGGAATATTACATGTACAATTTGATTTCAGGTTTTATATGATTTGTAAAGAAACAGGTTTTGTTATTCATGTATATTATATTTATATTACAATAATATTACCTAGCTGAACTAGCTAGTTGAACAGGTATACCAAATAACTTTATACACCATAGATGTCGGATCCTTATTTATTTTTGAGACTTGTTTTTAGGTACTGTAGTTATGTCATTTAGAAACTGCATCAAAAGAGTTTTATTAAAAACGATTGATGAACTTAGAGAGACACCAGGATGGGGGGTGTATAATACTCTGCATGGATCACACTGTGTGCTGCATTTAGCGTTAATCCCACATAAATACCATCTCACACGAGTTTCCACAACTGTCACATTACCCAACGGTTCTTCATTCAGGAGAATCTTTCAAAGATATGTATTGCTGCTATTTTTCTACACAAATCCATCATTTTGTAACCTCAGCTGTGACAAATATGCAACACTCAGACTCCACTACTCTTCAGTTCCGTTCACGTTGCTCAGCCATGCATGTACAGAACATAATCCAAGAGTTTATGCAGTAACTAGAAAAGAAGCACCCATGTGCTGCTTGTTTATAGTGGAATCCTGGGGCAACAATTAGGAACTGCTTTTGTTTTTCTTTTTCCTCTTGCATTTAAAATGCACCAAAAATCAATTTAAGTTACTAAATCTAAATTGATCTTTACATAGAAATATAATTAGCGTTTGTCAATCCTGTAATAATGATGAGGTGATGCAAATATGAGGAAGATGACAGACTTGTGAGACGGTGTGAATCTGCTGTAGGACTGTAAAAGCCACAGAAACCTTTTCTCTGGTTGCCTTAAAAAATGCAACACAGTCATTGTATAAAAATGTTTGTGGGGATTGTGTGCATAGTTGGTGAGAAGATGAAGATGGTGTGGGATTCTGGAGGTTCTGTCTGTGTGTGTGCTGTGTGTTCAGTCTGCACATCTAAAGCTGCACATTTACTGTTTCATGGCATCTCTTTGTGCTGAGAGACAAATCTGCTGTTTAAAAGAAGCTAAGGCGTTTTTAAATGTTGCCCTTTGTTCTGTCAGATGGTGTCATGTCATTGCAGGTTTGTGTTGACATTCAGCTTTGTCTGATCGTTTTTCTGACTGAATGTGAAATGAATGCTGGTGCTGCTTCATGTAAGTCTTTCTCTGGGTTTTTCTCTGAGCACTGGACCTGCTGACTTGCCACTACTCTCAGTAAGGTACAGTGGTGGAGGGGTAGTACATACACATTGAAAGATCTTATTAAATATGTTTTAAACTCTATTATTTAATTTTTATTAATTATTTTAATTTGTATGGGCTTGTGTTTGATAATCAAAAGGGTGTTATGGTGATAAAGCTGTTATAAAAATGGAGTGAAATTTAGTGAAAGATTTTTATACAGTACGTATAAATGTAAGAGGATAACAATGGGCAGAGTTTGGTCACACAACTATTCCACAATGTTGGGTGAATATTTTAATGGCTCTTCAGTAATTCGTTTTAAATGGATTCAGTCAGGACTCCTGTGTTTGCCTTACGACAGATTGGTCAAGGTTTTCGGCTAAAACCGTGAAGCCACATCCTTTGTTGCTCTGCTGGATCCCTTTATTACTGCATACTGTTTTACATTCTGTGGGGGGTTACTTTTCCTGTTTGTGACAGCATGTAAGAACACTGTCTTATGTCAGGGAAAATCTATGCTCCCTGCTGTAACACGTGTGCAACCACACACAAAGCTTTAAGTCCTTCATCCTTTCTGTAGTCAGTCGATATCACTGTGTCTGTCTGTGATGACTTGTCTGTCTCCTGTGTAGTCAGCTTCTTTCTCTGCAGCTTGCATTTCTCATGGATTCTGCTGCTGCAGCAGAGGTCATGGGTCATATTCATTTCCTAATATAATCAGTATTTACTGTCAAATGTAGTACTGTATCATCACAACTGTATGCAACTACCTGTGGCGTGTTGGTCATGTAAACTATAAACACATGGCAGACGGTCGAAAAACAGATTTCTGTGTCGTACCAAAGTGAACTTTTCTGCAGCAAAGCTGTTCTCTGTGTGTCTGTGGTAACCTTTAATAACCCCAAGTCATAGAACATGTACAGCTGTCTGTTAGTGCGTGTGCGTGTGTGTGTGTGTCTGTGAGAGAGAAGGAAAGAGAGTATGTTTAATTGTCTCTCCTTGTCTGATTGACGTTTGCATTTCTCGTTATGCACTGCATGATGTTGCTGTTATTATTTGCACTTTATTGAATATTTGTTGAAAAACAATAAACAAACATATGAAAGGAAAATATTTTTGTCTCAAAGGGTTCGTCAATCTGAAAATCACACACTCACACAAGCATCCTTCAGAGAGAATTGTTTTTTGGCTTTTTGTTGTTTTTTTTTTTAGACAAAAAACAAACTTTTTGTTGAGTCAGCAATAATATTTTACATGAAAATGACTTCAGGTGAACAACATGCGGCTTCATCTTTCTGTAATACTTATTATTCATCAGCTTGAGAGAACATACAACTGTGGTGTATAAAAGTGATGCTAGTTAGACATCTGATCATATATAAAACTGAAGTTAAAATAAAAGTTCACAAATGCAGTTTCCATACAGAAGGTACAACTACGACCAGCAGGCATGAGCAGGTACTGGCATAAATCTTAAGATGCATATTTTAGATTTAGGTACGTTTTTTTTTTAGATTTAGGTACCGTTCAAGACAAATACACAAACCTAAGATGTTAATAGAATTTAAAGATTCCAACATGAGTAGTCTGATTACTTCCATAATGCGTGGTGATCATAAACAAAATTATGAGGATAAACTGAAAAACGATTATGTGCAAAAAGAACAAACAACACATACTGAATAGAAAAGAGACCAATAAAGTATATATTAAAAAACATTCAGTGAATAACAAGGATTTTGTTTTAATTTATCACTGATGATCGAACCTGAAACGTTGAGTATTTTGTCATTTATTGATATTATTATTTAATTGCTAACAACACTGTAAAATAAAACTAATAATAAAAATGGGGCACTAACTACTCTATTTCAGCTCCTAGAACTGTAATATATGTTTTATAATAAATATTAAGATGGGCTTCCGTACTGATGGGCAGTGGATTACTGGATATTCAGGAGTAATCTGGTTAAATTAGCATAATAAACTGGAACCACTGAGAAAATCATTAAGTGAACAATTTTCTTTGTTATTCCCATGCCTCTGTCCACTCCATACTTCCTCAAGATGTGGTCTCATTTTAATAAATACCTTATTAATACCATATTTCCACAGCTTACATAGATCTGATTTTCTTTTCTATTTGTGTACACTATCCAGAATGTCTTTGTGTAACAGTCTCCTTTCCAGGGATCAGCAGTTCACCTTCATCAAAAGTTCAAAGTCGCTCAGAGCCTCCAGATAAAATGTCCCTGGTAGATTTCACACTAATTGACAGAACACAGTGAGTTCTGGATGCTGAGATGAAGTAAAAAAAATCCCTTCACTTGGTGCTCTGGTCAAGCTTCATTCTGATCCATAATTGCAGTCACCAGCCAAGTAAGGCCATTGTCAAGAAGATGAAGTTACTATGAGGAGAAAGATCTTCCTTCTGCTTGGCTGCTCTTTGCTCTGCATTTTCACAAGAGAAATATGTCATTATGATGAGCAGTGACAATAAAAATCCCAGCCGTTCATCCTCACCTTGTTTTATCATAATTACTCCTCCGTGGTGAAGTCAGCGTACAGTTCCGGTGGAGGCAAAATGATCATATCAGACGGATCAAAACCCACATCTTGTGTAGAACTGGCTTCAGGCCTGAGGAAATACAATTTTGAAAATAAGTCCATGTTTCCTGCAGGTGACTTTGCACATTTCATACCAGCAGTGGCCTGTTTTGACCATGAAAACGACACCATTGATAAATGTGAAAAAAACATTAAAGATAATGAGAAAATCTTTTCAGCAGGACCGGGGCCAACTTCCTGGAAGAAGAATGAGGGTAAAGTTTCCTCACCAGTCTCTGTCCTTCTCTCACAAAACAAAAATAAAACACTCAGTCATGCATTGCAGGCAAAAAACAGAGTAAAAGGTGTCTGCTCAAGTTGCGCAAGATGTTCAGCATTTTTCTTTGGTTTGTTTACAGCTTTGTGTCGTACTTACAGATCAACTTCTTCCCTCAGAAACACAGGACCTGAGACGGAAACAAGATGAATTTGTGAAACATGTCTATGCACTAGAAAACACAGGGTGCACAACATTTCACACGCAAAAACTACATCACCAACATATAGTTTGTAGATGTTATACATATATATATTTCATTCAAAACGCTTGTTATATTCTGCCTTTAAGGATCAAGGATTACTTACTTGTCTCTGGGCCAGCGCCGCTGTGCACAAAAGGAGGATTGACAAAATTAGTCACGAGTTTGTGTGTATGCATGAATTTGATTATGTGAGCATATGTGCATGTGTGTATTTGATAGGTTTTATTCATGCATACCTGGCAGCTGGTAGCCCTGGTTTGGATGAGTGGAAAAATGTTGCCAATTTCTGAAGTGCTTCATGTCTTCCTCTGGAAAAATTAGACAAATGCTGTAGCAATGTAGAATTTTGTATTGAGAACACACTCATGTGATTGACTGTATGATAAAACTTACTCTATGTAGCGGCCGTCTGGATCAATGTCGCTGTGGCTGTGCTGATGGTTAATGCTGAGGTCTTTGTTTCCTGCACAGGGAAATAAGACAGGAAAAAAATGTCATTTCATTAGAGGATCAAAAAAACATTTGTTCTCATGTAAATGAGTTGTGGTGTAGTCAGAGTGAACACATGCAGACATCAGCCAACATGCTAACCGCTTAGTGCACCACACACAACATTTTTTTGTTATTTAAATTGACACGGAATGCACTAAAGATTTTGTGAATTCAATGTTATTTACAACGTAATATTGTGACACAAACCATTGCATCGAGTGAACGATACTTGCAATCAGTGATAGTTTAGAATAAACATACCAAGTACTGTAATGTGACTTGTCATATTAATATGCTATGCTGCCTGTGAATATGTATATGGTATGTATAAACAGCTGAAGATAAACACTGTTTCAAAATGTTAGAGTATGACAAAACTTACCTGACCTAAAAAAAATCTACGTTTGTATCTACAGTTTATCAATGCATTCTTGCCAGATAACAGACAAAGGAATTCAGCGTGACACATGCATGTATGGCACTGTTGGTGTGAGCCATATGTTACTGTCAGGTGACCGAGATTTGACAATAGGGAGACGACAACGTCAGTTTTAGTTGATAAACTGTGTGAAAACAAGGTGTATGTTAAGGGAATGCTTGAAATTGATTTTGGATTGTCTTACCCATCTCTGGCATTGATTGTGTTCTGTTGTGGCTTTTGTAGAGAGAAAATATAGACATTTGAAAAGACAGAATTAATCATTGTTACTAATCAGAGTTCACTATTTATCTAGACTTTCTTCTCTACCCACGTATCACATATTAACTATATATTGGGGTCGGTCCTCATCCTGACAGATGACAAAGATAAATTATACAAGACTGTAGCTGCACTGCACATACACAATCTATACAAGGCACCAGTAGGAGTCATCATCCTGATTTTTAGAACTCCACGCTGAGCAGTCAAACCATGGTTGTTGAAAGAACAAAAGATAATGACGAAAATAGCAAAAACAGCAATCCACTTATGAGACGGTCAATCTTAGATCCACTGCAGAACAGATCTTGGGGACTCACTTCTCCAAGGTGACTTTGGCTTCCAACCTGTTTTGATATTGGCATCTGTTTTGGCAGTAATATCAGTAATAAAACTAAGAAACATTGCAAGACTTCTCAGTTCTTGAAGAACTTTATTGATTTAGTCCAGCCAATAGTTTGTATGGCCCAATCCAGCAGGTTTACTGAACAACTCCTTGTCTGCACAGGAGAAGATAGATCACTGTCTCAGTCCAGACTATCCCATTGATCACAAAGCTAATCCAGCATGCATGTCAAGCAGGAGGTTCACCTTTGCCTCCCACTGTGTGGGCGCACTCTACCTGTGGAGTTGTGACCTCCAACATGCTATCAAAGGGGCACGTCACTGGCTGACTGCATAGAGGCTTAATCTCTATTGACCAGAGATTTTCCATTTGCAGAGCCGTTTTCTGTGCTACGTGGCAGCAGATATACGTAGTCTCTGGATAGAACCAGTGAGCTTGCTGTCATTGATCTGTGCTAAGGTGCTGCATATACCTGTCAATGGTGTCTGGCAGGCTAGGTTGTTTGACCCTTTGACCCATATGGTCACTACTATTTGTGAAGCTTGAGGTGGAATGTCACACTTGAGAATATAATGAGCATTTGTCATGTGGCTGTCCCACCAGCATAGTGGTATGTAGACATTAAGTTGTCTGCAGTTCATTTGTAGCTCGGCTTAGTGATGATTCCATAATGGCTCCGATTCTTCATGAGGTGGCTTACAGACTACCTGCACATACTGTGTAGATTATGTAGCTGAGTGGAACTGGAGTCTTGATACGAGACAAAACTGTTGTTCTCTAAGGGAACACCTCGTGACAATCTTTCCATCTGTCCAATCTGTTGCTCAGAATTAGTTGACAGTCTTAGAGAATCAGTTCACACCAGTGCCTCATCTAGATTGTGAGTGCCAAGGCAACTGATACCAAATCTTACAAAATTAACCACATCATCTGACAGTTAGGGATGAATCCCTATACACATGAACTATATCGCAGAAAATAGAGGTTACAATGTAGCTTACAGGTCAGTGTTACTGCAGCTGATCTGCATCTGAACCACATATATTCAGCTAAATGGTGACTTACATTGAAGCCAGTGAATCTGCATTATCAGGGGCGGTGTTAAGAGGTTCGTCATCATCACCAGTCCACTCTTCACTCTCATCTGTGACTAAACATAAATATCATACTGCTGCAGAACAAGTCAGATTGGAACTGTCGTTACACTTATGAACAGGGGGATACATACAGCTTTCAGTTGATACTGGAAAGTGGTTTGAGGCCCTGAGAAAAGAAGGACAAAACAAGCTATAGCATTATTTCCACTTAATAAGGGGATGAATGAGGGAAAAGTTCGCTGTGCACACACACACCTGCTCCCTGAGCTGGTAATGTCCAACTCAGACACACTGCTGACCGTCTTGTGGTAGTTTCCTGACTTCTTTCCCATCTCCAACATCTCCTTGATGTCCAGTTCCACGTGATTCACTGCAACATAACCGTCTGGGGACAAACTAGCTCAGTCAAAAGCATGTCAAGATATTTTTCAACATTATTTTCCATAAAAGGCTTATAATAGAGGAGCAGAGATATAACACATGCCACCATAAAGGAGCTGCGAAAGGATGTTTGCACTCACAGTTCTGGTTGCTGTCCCTGGCCAACCATTTTCCTTTGGGGCAGTTGGTTGTTCGAATGATGCGGATGAGGTCACCCTCCTTGACGTGCAGATCGTACTTACGACCCTTCGTTGTTACAGTTACTTTGGCCTCATGCAAGGCATCCTCTTGCCCAGTGATCTAACAAATACAAAGGCGGATTAACACCATTCCGATCTCTCTGTGCTTTCCTTACATACTTTAAAATAGCTTTTGCATGGTTTTAACATACCATTGGGTGTTATTGTGAGTCTTTAACAATGTTAAAGATATAATAAATAACATTTTCCATGATGAAATGTTTAAAAATAAAAAAATAGGGGTTATTCCCCTTCTGGTTTTTTACATCTCTACCTCTGCTGAATGAATTTTTGTCTTTAAGGGGACAATTCTGTCAATAACTAAAATAAAATAAAAAAAAGAAATACAGGAAGGTCATGACAGAGTTTTCTTACAGGAAGCCTATAGTCTACATTGATCGCTCTAACTTTCGACCTGATCCAAATTATCGGTGGCCTCGATGCTCGTGAACGTCCCCAAGGAGAAAATCTCTGCAACATGTTTTCTGCCATCTCCACACTCCCCGTGTTAACAGCAGAGTGTGAACGTGGATTTAGTGCCACGAATGACATTACTTACTGACGAGCACAACAGAATGAACGTGTCCACGCTGAACACTTGTCTTTTTGTGGCTGTTATTGGTCCAGACGTGTTCGTTTTCTGCTAAAACGTTCCTTGAGATGTGGATAAAAGCAGTTACGAAACGCTGCAGGTGACGTTGGAAACAGGGGATCCGAAAAGGCCACATGAGGTCTGACGTGAGAACAAACTGTTCACTTAGTTTTATATTTGCTGAGTTATTTTGACATGACGTGAAATCTGAATCTATTGGTTGTTAATGTTACGTTTTACAGACCGTTCGCAATACGCTAAACCCTCTTGTCATGTTGAAGTGATCGGCCCTCATCCATGATCCTGAAGCCTAATTAACCCCCATGTTTTCTGACAAATCACACCCTGATGATAATAATGTGTTGCAGGAGAAAATTCTGTCACCTACAATGAGCTGTGTTTGACACAGATTCCTTTTGAAGAGACTTCAGGCTGCTCAGCCCAAGTGGAGGAATGAATCCAGACAGGTTTGTATGCCAAGATATATACCCCACCCTCCCCAGCAGTCTGTTCCTGTCCCATACATTCCCTTCTACGTCAGCATAACATCACTCACTTTGAAAGTCTTCTTCATTTCACTCTCCCTCTTTTCCTTTTCTTTTTGCTCTTTCTTTTCCCTCTCTTGTTTCTCCTTTAACTCTTTCTTCTCCTTCTCCAGACGTTGCTTCACTCTTTTCTTCAGCTCTTTCTCATCCGGACCTTCTATAGCAGCTTTTTTGTCATTCCTGTAGAGATTGATTGAGGGGAATTGTTTAACTAACAGTATTTTCGGGAGCACTGAAAAGAGAAGTGGGTCAAGCATTAAGGCTTACCTGTTGAACAACCTGATTGTCTTGCTCTTCTCTTCATTCTGTAAACAAAGACAAAGAGATAAGACTTGATCTGTTTTGGACTGAATAATGAAAGTCTCAGACATGTTCTTAATTTACAAAATGACTTATTATTCAAGTCCACATCAAAATGGATGGAAGGATAAACTTGATTTTGATGAGAACACTTACTATTTCCTGTGTTGCTTCAGCATATGGATCTGTGGAAAAAACACACATTTACTTTAAATTTGAAAATACTTCGAAGTTCTCATCCACTGCTTCCTAATTTTCTAACATCATCATGTAGGCAGAATCACACGAGATAACATTATTGTTCATATTTTGGCATTGAGAGTCAATTATAACCTCTATGCAGTATGGACATGCAACACTCTCATATTTTGATATTCTTCCAATAAAAACGTTTTAGACAATATGATGAATATATGATGTATCTGGTTCCCAAAACGCATATGAAAATGTCCTTACTCTTTGGGGGTCCTTTGCGTTTCTTGATAAGGTCCGTCTTTCCTTTCTTTTTGGCACCGGCCCCATGGATAACTTCATACATATTGCCAGTAGTGATCTCATAAACACCATTGTCCACCTGAGCTACGAGTCTAGATGGGTCAGCCATGAGGACAAGGAGAATGAAAACCAACTTGTCAAAGCAAAGAGAACAGAGACATTCACAAATCTTACCCTGTCTGTCCATGATATTCTGGTCCTCCAGGTACGGGTTCTGCACGAACCTCGCCCCCATGAAGAATTGTCCCATTGCCAAAAAATTGTGGAATGTTCGGTCCATCTGGACTATCTGGTCCAGAGAACTCCTCATTCCCCCAATCTGACGCTGGCACTTCTGGAGAAAGAATGTCTGAAGCCACATCGTCAAACTCTGGAACATCTGTGATGCCAGCATCTGATAATTCAGAAGGAGCAAGAATCTCTGTAGACGAGAGGAAACGCAAGATGCCAACAAATGAAGGAGGTGCAGGAACAGGTCACTTTGGTTTCACGAAGATTACCGTTACGGTGAACGTACCATTATCTACCAGAGAAGAAGGGATGAATTCTCTCAGACTGACGGAGGGATCTCTCTCTGCTTCCACTGGAGGAAGAACTGCAGACACTGGGATGGCTGGGAGAACCTTTCTGGGCGGAGGAGGTGGAATCACCAACAACTCTGGGACCGGCTCAGACCCTTCCTCAGAGGTAACCTCCAAATCCGGTGAGGCTAGCCATGGTCATGCATGATAGTATTGTGATGAGAATCTTGATGTGGTTGTCAAATATTTTCACGTTTTGAATAGTATTGAATTAAAACAACATGGCAACAGCAGTTATGAGGGAGACGTCAGCACCTCTGAACATACAGACGTACAGTCCTTGTCAATCATTTTATGTATTTCAAACATTATATTCAAACATGTAATATTATTAAATTAAGGACAAAACAAGCTACAGTATATCAAGATAGATACATTAAAAATGTATCTATCCTCACTGTATTTCTATGAGACTGTCCTTACCTGTAGTTCTAGTCATTGTAAATCACCTTTCTGATTGAATTGTTTGGCTTTGAAAATGCTTTTGTACTGACGTCTTACATAAACAGTGTAAAGCAACGGCATCTGTCTAAAGCTGACACAAACACCTGCATAAATAATAATCACAGTAATATCTGAAGTGTCAGCACAGCGTCAAACTCATTTCTCTTTATATGTTGTCAATTTAACAGACACTTGTAAGTGTCAGTCACAGCAGCTCTCTGTCATAACGAAGGACACAGTCCTGCCACTGCTCCTCCTTTCCATCATAGCTGACATACTTTTGCAGCTCTGCCCTTCCCACAGCGCTAGTTTCTTGCTGAAGAGGAATGCCAGTACTGTAGCTGTGGAGTCCCTTTAAAGCTAGCTCTGCTAACCGTCAGATGGGGATTTATACGTAGTGTACAAGCCCCGTTTCCAGCCAAAATGAAACTCTATGGCGATGAATGATTATGCAGCTCCACATAACTAATAACCTGGTGCTGTTGTGTATGACGTACTCAAAGTAAGCAAATCTATGATATATTTGAAGTTGACAAGGAAACAAAAGCAGAGAGGAGAAAGTCTCTTGAGTGACGTGTCCAGACCTACCCTGGCCAAAACCATTGACTTGTGCAGATTTCAAGGAGGCACGATCATAATCAGTGGGTGGGCATGCTTCAGCAGAGAAGGTTGTGCTCTGTTGCTCCTCTGATGGTGGGGTCATTGAAAGAAATGTGGTGGAGTTTGTCAGCACGCTGCAAAAAAAAAACAATTAATATGAAATGAGTGTTTTTCCAATCATCCTGAACTAAGTTGTGTTCATCACCACAACTACATCCATCGTTTAAACAGGCGATACCAAGGAGATGTGTGTTGTGTACCTGGTCTTCTTCCTTCGAGCCTTCTCCAGAGCGTTGAAGATCCTCTGGTCACAGTGAGTCCTTTTCCCTTGGGACATGTCCGCCGCCCTCTCCAGGGCAGACAGGGGTGAGATTTTTGTGGGTGCAGCTTTAGGAGATGGCGGACTCTGGGACGGAGGTTCTGTAGCTACAAGAGGTGGCGTCTCCACTTCATCCATGTTTACAGCTTTCATACTCGCCACCGTTGCAACTTCAGGCTCAGGAAGTGATGGAGAGGGTGTGGAGGCCACAGAACTGGGATAAGAGAAGGCAATGCTGGGGGGAGGGGTCGGGACGACATTGGGTGGACTTGGAACGGGTTCGTTTGTGCTGTCAGGCCTGGTAGGGGGTAAGGCAGGGGTTTGTATCTCTAGTAGGTTTTCACTGTCTGTGATTGGGACATCAGGAACTGGAACGACAGGAATAAAGGCAGGGGGTGGGGTAAATTCAGGAGAGGCAGGGATAACGAAGGGTGGGGTACTTTCCACAGCAGCACTGGGGTCAGGTAAGGTGGGGATATTTGGTAGGAGGGCCTTTGGTCGAGAAGGTTGAGACTCTGGAGCTGCATTACCAACACCAGTAGAGACTGGGATAAGTGGAGCTGGTCCAGGAATCTCTGAATTAACTGTGTCTAGAAAGGAATCGACTGGGACCGCAGATGAACCTTTTTTTGATCCCACCCTGAAACCCAAGAAACGCTTCTTTGGTGTGTCGGGTTTAGGTGGAGGCGTGGCAGGTACCAGTTGCCCAGTCCTCTCTTTCTCCTTTTTAATGGTTTCTTTCTTCTGTTTGTGATCTGTTGAAACTTCTATTAGCTTCTCATACTTATCCTTATCCTTTTTCAGCTTCTCTTCATTTTTGTCTTTTTTAAAGAGAGGCTGGATGAGAGGCTTCTTGCTCTCCGGTTTGTCATCCTTGAAGACCACCCTGGGCGCATTCACTGAGTGGCTTTCCAGAGTCTGATTGATGGAGGTGAGCAAGGAGGGGCGGGCCCCGGGTGGGAGATGGTGGATGGGGCTCTGTGGAGGAGGGACAACCTTTGGTTTCACGGGGATAGCAGGTTTGATCCTGGGCTGCTTTAAGAGTTCTTCTTCTTGAAACTTGGCCCTTAGGGCCTTAAAGTCCATTTTTTCCTCCTGGTGAAAGAAGAGCAATACCACCTTCATGCAAATACAGTACATACACTACATGTTGACCTGTTGGTCTGAGATCACAAATGCTGAATAAAGAAGGAATACTCTAAAATATCACTCTTCACTAAGCAATTTGGTTTTTTGATTTGATTCCATTTACATATTTATTCATCTTTCTGCAAAATGTAATCCAAATGGTGGCACAGTCTGATCAGCTCTAGTTACAGGACCACAGGGTTTGTTCTGACTGTACAGAGTAGAGGTGGAAGCATTTTAATGGGGCTTAAATCAATCATTATAGTTAACTAAGGAGACAGATGACCATGATTTGGAACAAATAAACATACATAAATGTAGAAATACAGAATATGAAAATTCAAATGTCAAAATTTAGTTTATGCAATGATGGAATGTAGCCTAAATGAGTCACACTCGTGATCTCAGTCAGTTGATCGACCAACCACTAAACAGACTCATTAAAGATTCGTTTGTAGTAACTGCGACAGGAGAAACACGTAAAACAATAAGTAGAGGTCATGACAAAATAGTATTGTTCCAAAAATAAGAAGATATCTCGAGAACAACATACCTGATCCATTGTTTTGATCATACACCAAGACGACAGATGCTTTCTAAGTCAGATAAATCAAATCCAGAGAGTTTCTCTTTCAGTCTCTCATTATGTGTACAAAAATAAAACCATTAAGAAAAGCTTCCAACGCCTTCATCAACCTGTTACAAACTTTTTTTGCTGGTCTGCTGTGTTCTAAATAAGCGCGTTCCATGCGCGTAGGGGATGGCTTCACTGGAAGAATGAGGTTGAGTAGGTATGCTCACTCATCTTAAAAAAAAAAAAAAAAAAAGAGAGGAAGACAGCCAGTCTTGTCAAACAAGTCTTTCTCCGCTTTCACATTTAATGCAACAGACTGACTTTCAACAGCTCTTGGATTTCAGTCCTCCTGGAATGTCACCCGGCTGGCGCTGCATGCTTCTACAATCAAATGTGAGTCACTTCCGTGGAACTGGAGTTATTTTTCTTTTGTCACTTCTCCTGCAGTAAATTATGCGAATAATTTAAAATGGATTGAATCAATTGTGAGAAGAAGTGTCATTAAGATAATATGCCTTCATAGCTTGGAATGTCATCTGTGGAGCTAAATCTTGAAGGCATGCAGCAGAGAAAATGGAAACACCAAGTCAGTCACAATAAAATTCAAGATAAAATGAAAGTATGTAGGTCTATACTGGCATGAGTAATGTGAATTACATACGAGATGACAGAGGAACGCACGGGACAAGGGACACTTAAAGGGACAGCTTTAAAGGTCTTCTTTTACACCAAAGTTTGCAGTGGGATTCGGATCAGTAGCTCAGACCTTCAGCTCAGACACAATCACTAGTCACCTTGTGCTTCTGTGTTGAATAAAGTCAACTTGACTTATAGCAAAAACTTGAAGAAGTTTCTCTTCTCATTCTCAACATAATTATGTATCACTGTAGCAAAAACCTTCAGTCTTTCTACTTTGAATTTTGGTCATAA
>CM023610.1:4290092-4380092 GCA_013358685.1 Antennarius maculatus | reverse complement strand
CAGATTGACTGGACCAGGACCAAAGCGGTCCACCTACTGTAGAGGAGATACTCTGGTCTTTGGCTTTAACACAGACCCACCACTCTCCACACTCCAATCTGTCCTCCCACTTAAGCCCCACATCCACCTGCTGCCATGCAGCTTTCAAAGCACCTCCATACGAGGACGGTGGCCAGCAGGGGGCAGGGGGGGTACCTCAGCCGCCCCTCCTCCCACCTACTGGAGAGGGGAAAGACTAGAAGGCTTCTTGGGTTTTAATTATTGCCAATTATGTCCAGGCAGTCATTAATCTTGGCACCCCGGTATTAGCTGATGAAAACAACACCATTACATTTTTCACTGTGTGAGTGCCAGCAGCTATCATTAGGCAGCCACTGCCGGGAATTGTGTGGGTGAGGACACAGGGTAAGGAGGCTGGCATCTAAGTGGCTTTGGAGTGTGTGTGTGTGTGTGTGTGTGTGTGTGTGTGTGTGTTTGTGCATGTGTGTGAATGTGTGTTTGCATCCTTGTGTAGGTAAACTGCATGTCACCTCCAACAGAAAGTAGTTTGACAGTTTTACAGTGGGATCAAATGCACACATCAACAGTTCCCCAAGTTTGGACAGTTTCTGCTCATCTTCATCACCGTCATCCTCTGATAATAATGCACATACTGTAAGTTCCAGTACAACATGTCACATATATAATGTGTGCAAATGACCTAAATATGTAAGAGCTGCAGTAATGCATGTAAATCTCAGAAGACGTCCTGTTCCATGAACAGTTTCTGATTGGCTAACGCTCTCAGCCAATCACCTGGGTGGGATGGATGGGTGGGTGGGATTGGAGCACAGGCCTTCTAGACAATGACACATCATCACTAACGAAAATCCGGGGGAGGCAACAACAGAACACAATGGAGCACAAGAAAATACTCATATGTGCACAAACACACACGAACACGTCGCTCAATCAGTCACACAGATATTCTGTTGAACACACACACACACATACATACACACACATACACACACTGAGAGATCCTGTGGATGGATGAAAGGGGGAAGTATGAAGGCAAGCAGGTGAAGAAGGAGCAGTTAGTGGGGCGCAGAGGTAACAGCACCTACCCTGCCCTGCTGCTATTTAGCTCCCAGCCTCTGGACTGGCCTGGTCTGAGCTGGGATCTGCTGTCTCACTGGGGCAGGGTGACCCAGAGCCACACACCTAGACAGGAAGAAGGGAAGGGAAGGGAAGAGAGAGAAAAGTGTGGAAGGAAAAGTCGATGGATGAGTAAAGAAGTAAACGGAGAGTGGAAAGTAGGCAGAGAAGAATAAATCTGACAAGAAGGATTTAAGGATCTCTAAAGGACGCAAGAGTAGACGAAACAGGAAGCTAAAGAGAGAAGGAGTCAATACTGAAAGAGAAATAACAACACTGTGTTCTCCGAAAAACACATATCCAGTGACACACACACACACACACACACACACACACACACACACACACACACACACACACACACACACACACACACACACACACACACACACACACACACATTTACACTAATCTATTATGAAAACCTCAGAGGAGGTTGTTGTATTGATCTACTAAGCCATCCTTCTTTTCACACCTCACTCCACAGAGAGAAGTGGCTGTTTTTTTTGGTTTTTGTTTTTGCTTTTGCTTCCTTTTCTATTCCATTTCTTTCTCTGTAACCTTTGTGTCATTCTCTCCACCCTGGCCCTACCACCAACTCTCATTTCTCAGTGTTGTGTACAGACTCTTATTCAGGCTTGGTGACATTTTCAGCCATGCTAAAAGTCTTTTTTTTTTTCAGTAATAACCAGAGTGGAAGAAAAAAAAAAAACAACCTAATGTTCCATGCTTGGAGAAGACACAGGCAAGCCTGGAAGACACTGAAAGAGAGGAAGACAAATGGCTGGGAAAATGCTAGAAAAGTCTTGTTTCTCAGAAGGTCACTCATTCTACAAGGACCTTGGTCAAATTTCTCCCTTCCTCTCTAAAAGTCTCTCTTTTCCTTTACATTCTTTCTTTTATTTCTCCAATCAATTCTTTTAGATTGATGCACTACTGGTAAAATAAATATTAAGTGCCCCTGGAAGAAGGATTGGGGCATTATTCCTCCAGTCGCTCACTAGAGATGAGTCTGTCTTTGTAGGAGTAGTGATGTATGGACGCTACCTGGCTGGTATTAATAACAGCTTAATGATGTCCCTGACAATTCCACCAGCTAATTTAATGCTGTGTTGACCAGGTACACACACACACACACACACACACACGCACACACACACACACACACACACACACACACATCACCTGACCCCCCCCCCCCCCAAACGCTTCCACAAATGCTGTTTATCACTAGATCTCAACAAGGAGCTCAGGTTATAGCAGCATGGAGGGAATTCTTAAAGACACACACACACACACACACACACACACACACACACACACACACACACACACACACACACACACACACACACACTTACAGCATCTTCCTCTCCGCTGCGACTGGGGCTGCCCTCTGCTTCCCCGAACGAGTCGTCCGTGGGGGGGTCTGTGGCGTCGGTGGGGGGGTCACTGACATGAGAGGCCGAGGACTTGGAGGGAGAGCTCTTCCTGGGAGCCGGGGTGGGAGCTGCGGTCGGGATAACACGAGTCAGACGCAGCTACAGACGGGAAAACGCAGCCAATCAGGAGCGGAGTTCTCACGTGAGTTGGTGGACGGTGTCGTGGAGGTGACCGGCGTCAGGTTCATTTGCGAAATGTCGAAGTCGTCACAGTCGTCCGTGTCCTGGGCGGTGCCCACACGGCTGAAGTAAGTGCTGAACGCCTCTGACGTTCCCGCTAAGCTGGGTTGCTCAGCCTTTTTGGACGGCATGGCCGGAGGCTTCGCCAGCTGGAAATCCTGAGAAAAAAAAAGATTGAAACTCGTCTCTGAGCCGACAGACTGGACACAGACAGACGCAGACTGCTGCATGGGCATCAAAATATAACCACCAGAAAGAAAACGAGTGGTGCCCAAAGAGCAACAGAGACAAAGAAAGCTAAATATTCTTACTGGTTTCTCGTGTTAATGTTAAATATTTGGCACTTTTGCTGATTATGACCACAAAAACAAGCTAGAAAACAAGAGTTCTCTGCACACATCATAACTCTGTCCTCATCAGCATTCTCCACTCATCAGCTCCTAACCTTGAACATCTCCTTGCCCATCTTCCTCGCCCTCTCCCCGTGTTGCGGACTCGACGACGCTGACGGGGAGGAAGCTGAAGCGCCTGAGTGGCTCTCGCCGGCTGGACTCACGGTGGTGGTGGTGACGGGGGTCAGGGTCTGGAACACGGCGGCGGGCAGAGTGCCCACAGGTTGGGCGGGGAGGTAGGCTGTGGGGGGGAAGGCTCCAGCTGCCATGGCCGCCCACTGCTGCTGGGTGGCTGGGAAGATGTTGGCCTGACCCCAGATGAGAGGCTGGCCCCCTGGCAGCACCTGGGCCACCGGACCTAGAGGAGACTGGACCCCGAAAGCCAGCGGCGTCTGGGCGGCGAAAGCCTGCTGGGACCAGTGGCCAGTGGGGGTCACCGCTCCCATGGTCACATAACCTGGTGAAGGAAACATCGAGAAGATGCAGATATTTCATAAAATCTTAATGACACTGAAAAAAGAAGAGAGAAGTGTGAGGTGATTAAACATAACACACACACACACACACACACACACACACACACACACACACACACACACACACACACACACACCATACACACACACACACACACACATTAAACCCCATGCATCACCAGAGTACTGCCCTACTTCTGCCTGCAGATAATGCGGTGTCTCTTAATGGTCATGGTGAAGTATCATAATTACCTCCAGAATGAGGCAGAGTCATTATGAAAAGGCAGAGCTCAACATACACTCATTAAAATCCCTCTAACTCATCAGGTGAAGCTGATTCTATTACACACCGCTTCTGGTCTGCAGCTGTTAGAGCTGACTTCTAACCTCCCTGACATGAGCGCTAAGGGGCGGGGGGGGGGGGGGTAAAGGAATAAGCACACGCTGCCATCTTCTTCACAGAGGTGTCATGCACACACCGTCACCAGCTAAGCATGTTTTATTACTTCTCTCTGCCTGCCGGAGTCGCCTCAGCCACAGGTAAGAGCCGAGGCGGCGAGCTAACCACACATTTCATATTCAACGCACAACCAATGCAACCTTTTTTCTCTCCCCCCCCCCCTCCGGTCGTAGTAGTGGTGCATTTCAACAAGTAAATCAACAAGGTCGTACCTGAGGGCACAGATGCGGGATTGAAGGGAGCAAACAGTTCCGTGGGAGGCTGCAGGCCCTGCGAGGGGTCAAGGGTGTTGGCTGGAGATGCGGGGGTCTGCACACATTGTGATTACAGGTCGCATTGAGGGGGGGGGAAACAAGAGAAAAATCAGATTGTGGGTTTTTTTTTTTTTTTTTGAAGGATGCAAATCAACTGAGCTGTGTTTATTTGACGAGCTACTCACTGATGGAGAGGTGATGTCAGGGGGTGTGGACATGTCTCCGAAAATCTCTAATTGGTTGATATTCTGAAAATAAAAGATGCAAAAACTACCAGTCAGTTACAATAACAGTATTCTTGTAGAATATTTCATTATCAGGGTTAGTTGTCATTCCGGTGCAACATGCATCAAACATGGCATGCAGCACAACACCGGGCTGGTTTGTCCGTGGTACCTACCTGAACACTGTGGCAGCTACACGGAAGAGATAACAGAGGGGTGAAGAGAGATGGGATAATGAGATGAAATGATTATGATGACATACCTACCAAGAGTTATCACAGTATTTGTCATCCGCTCCACATCTATCACACCGCGAGTACTCCATGTAAACGGAATGCCTCGTAATCCAGAGAGGAATTGCTCTTATATATAGTTTTCTATGTTATTTCTGTCTCCTTTTCTTTCTTTTTCACCTGAATGTCCCATCTGGGGGTCAGTAAAAGCAAATCTAATCTTGTGAATTTCACCAGCTGGTCTATAAGCAAAACTAGCAACACCTCCCGCCTCATTACTGAACGATGCCTCGCTCCGGATCCGTCCCTTATGATCCCCGTTGTAGAGGATGTGCCTCAGAGGGACTCGCTATCAAGCACAGCAGCCTTTCTATCTGATCTGAATTTGTTCTGTTTCATTCTGTTTCCTTTCACAAGTCTCCTCGTGATCCTTCTTATTAGCATCTCTACCCTTTTTTTTTTTTTTGCACATGAATAATATCTTTAGGCCGGTGGCAAGTGAAGGAAGCTCTATTTTTAGTCTAAAAGGAGTTAAAGCTTTGAATACATGGTCAGAGATTAGCATAAATCATGGATGTGGATAATTTCTTTTGAGATATTGAACGTTCTCAGAATCGTCTCTCTTGTGGGTCACAGAGACAATATTCTTTTTTTTTTTTTTTTTGCTTTTATCAGAAAATGGATCTGTGGACACGGGTTTACAGTAGGTCTGGATCTGTATGTTCATATTTCTTTTTTTAAACAGAGGAGGGGGATAACATGTTGTAACATGCACTA
The DNA here is from genome assembly GCA_013358685.1 of Antennarius maculatus. Classification (NCBI taxonomy): domain Eukaryota; kingdom Metazoa; phylum Chordata; class Actinopteri; order Lophiiformes; family Antennariidae; genus Antennarius; species Antennarius maculatus. Next base: position 4,374,517 of record CM023610.1, on the reverse strand, counting down.
ATGTCACTGCACAGCGTAGCACAGCAAGATACAGATCTACTCCAGCTCGATCTCCATGAGTCGTAAAATCAGGCATCCACAAGGACTGATAACGGGAAGTCCATGGGATTAATTTCAAAACAGATTCCAGGAAAAACTCTTCTTGAAGAAAGAAAACCAATTCCTTAAAATTGTGATTCAGGCAATATTACAAGACTTAACGTTCTTGGGGAGAAGCCACAGTAGAAATATTACTAAATCTTAAAACAGCGGTATATATTTATCACTTTTGATCGAGAATTCTTTATATCTGTAGCAGTACGACAGCAGGGGTTTAAATGTGTTATAAATGTGTTATAAATGTGTTATAAATGTGTTATGAAGGTGCAGCTTGCCTTCGTCGGGGCATCTGCAGGCGAGATGACTCAGACTGCTACTGTCTGTTATCTCCCACGCCAACGGACACGCTGACCTTTACATCACTCCGAACTTAAAAAACCTTCATCAACATCGTTCAGGCATGCACACTGCTCTCGGGTTTTGTAACCTATGCATTAAAAGCAGTAATTTATAACACCACTTGTTTTTTTTTTCTTAAAGTCTTTCCGTATGTTGCCATTTTCCAAAACTCAGACAGACTTTGCAGCTGAATACCAATCACTGTATTGTAATCCATACTGTGGGCTCCAGGGGGGTATTTTTGCCACCATGCGCACATACAGGCATCAGTGCATGGGTGCCTCCAGAGATATTTACACCACCTCTGCGTTAGCCTGGTTACCATTCAAGTGTCACTTTGCTTACTTTATTTTTTATGTCTGAGAATAGGGCTGAGTAATATTTAAGGACAGTAATATTTAGGACAGGGTGTTCCTTGCTCACATTAATAAAATTCCCTCCTTGCTTTAGTCAGAGCCACAACAGGAGCGCTGTGCCGTGTACAGTGGCTTACCTGAGTCCCCGTTTCCGGACCTAAGTCTATCAGATCTGCCACTGCCTGCTGCTGCTGTTCAGTGTGTTCTTGTTGGGGGGGCTGAGCATGATAATGATGAGGTTGATGATGGTGCGGGGTGTTTTCATGTCCGTTCTGCAATCACAACCCCAGTGTTAGATGGTGGATGGGGGGGGGGGATGTACTCACACACACACACACACACACACACACACACATACAACATGTTAGTTACATTTCATTCACGCAAAGGGGAGTGGGGAGAGTGGGGAGAAATGTGATGAGATGTTATAGTTGTACAACACACACACACACACACACACACACACACACACACACACACACACACACACACACACACACACGCTCAGGCACACACATGAAGCTTTTAAAGATCATCCCTACTGAGCAGGGGGTTAAAACTGCTCCTGTAAAGTCTTATTGAACATGCTTGTACATCATAGCGGGGAGGTGTGAAGTCACATTCGCTGCATTCTCGGTTTCCATCAAAGTGAATTTTTAGCTAAAAGATTTGGGAATAAGACCAGAGTTGTGTTTATAATCAATTATTATTACGAACAAATCCCATGACAAACACAGAGCCAACAGTCTATCTATCCTGCATCATAATTGTTGCCGTTGCAGCCAACAGCTTGTATCTTCATGCATCTGAATTCTAATAATACAAATCAGATAGTGATCCGGAGGGGATGTTTACATACACCCATCGTCGTACAATCTGCTTCGACAGAATGCCTCCAATATTTCTCCAGCTACTACAGAACAATGATGGGCTCTGCCATACCTTTTGCCAGCACTGTCATTGAATTGATTTGCAGAGCGGTCTGGCAAAAAAGCAGGACTAGCTGCTTCCCTGCGATATTGCTGAGAGTTTGCTCTTTCCTGTGGATGAAAACATGAAGTATGGCGGTCATTAGCTGATACCGACGAACAATAACAGCTTTGCCCAAATACTAATCAGATGTGGAAATACAGTCCATTTGTATACTGAATGGTTTTTTTCCGCTGGCATTCTGAACTCCAGTCTTTTGGTTCATTTAAGTCCAACTGATGAAAATGATCCTTCTGGGGTTGTTTTTTTCTTTTTTTTTTTTTAAATCTGATGCTGTACTGTTATCATCCCTGAAAGCTTGGGGTTACTTCCCTCCCTCTCTGTCCACCGCTCTCTTTCTCCTCTGTCAATTATCCCTCTGTGCCCATTAAAAACACACACCATCTCTTTACGCAGCCCTTTATCTTTATCAGCACAGCCGTCACCTATCAGTTAGCCATCTCCAGGGGAACTCTAATTACATGTGCACATGTGTCCTACATACAATTACTGCAGCCCCTTTAATTAATGCCACCTTGCTGAGCCCCTACCGTTTGACTGATCACACCGGCAAAACCCTGCTGAACTGTCACATACATACACACACACACACACACACACACGACCAATTAAAACACAGGTTAAAAATTACAGTGATGACCCCCTCGTATGGGTCATGTATTACATGCACACGCTTACAAAATGTTAACTTAGGCTTAAATGCCACATATTCTATTATAAAGCAGTCATCCTTAAAGTTGTACATTTTTTCCTGTGAAATATCAACACTGGGGAAAAGAAAAAAAAAGTCTTTACTTCAAATGTTAAAAACACTCCAAAAAAACCTGACAAATAGATCATCAGAAAGAAATGTGAAGCGGCGTCATTTCAAGAGCATCCAGCGTACTGCTGCTGTTCATCGGCGCGTGGCGACATCTCTGTTTATGCCTTCTCACAAGATTTCATGTAGTTTAGAAAAAGGATAAGCTGAGTTAAAACGAGATTCAAGTCTCAATATTCCTTTAATGGCTTTTCAGAAGAAATCCAAGAAATGTAAGGGGCAAAGGACTTTTTTTTTTTTTTTCCTGTCACAAAACTGATAAAGACAGCACCAAAAGAAAGATCCGGACAGCTGAAGGATTGACTGAGCAAGAATATATGACGAAACAATAATTCACCTCCTCAGGGAGCCTCACAAAGCTACGTCTTCACCGCCAAAAGCTCCACACCATGACCTGATATTGAATTTTTCCAGAAAACACTCTGCAAATGATATGTACTTATCATTTATCTCACCATACATCATCTCGTACCTCATCCTGAGCCGCCTGAGTGTGTCGATACGTTTGTCTGGTTGGTGACATGACGAGGGCCTCGACATGTTGACTCAACACACACTTGGGGGTCAAGGGCTCAGTAGAACGAAATGTGAGAATGTGTGTGTGTGTGTGTGTTTTATTGATCTGTCTTTTAAGAGGATGACAAAGTAAACAAGAATAAGACATCGCTTTGGACGGGAGGTCTCATTTTGTCCAGTTGTTTCATTTCATCCCAGGTGTGGTGTGTGTTTACATGCGGCGAGGATCTCATCCAATGTCTGCCTACTTCAGCCCCTCTGCTGAGAAGAACCATCAACCTCTTCACCAAATGGAATAAACAGTAAATCCAATCAAAAAGGCTGCAGTCAGACAAAACCTGCGACCTCTTCAGAAGTAGGAGAACACATGGGACTGATGCTTGAGATCTCTCTCTCACACACACACACACACACACACACACACACACACACACACACACACACACACACACACACACACACACACAATACATGGATGGGTTACTACAGCTCAGACTAGCTCCTTGTGTACACTGTGTAAGTTATCGCTGTTAACAGTGTCTTTAGTTTTATTGTATTGGCAGTAACGATAGCTTTGCTGCCAGTTTAGCAACAGTTTTTGATACTTCTGCAGTTCTTCCCACTTTTTGTAGCATCACAAATTCCCAATTTCTCCTTGAGGCAGCTCATATAAACAAAATGATGTGAATAGCAGCGTTTTGCCTCCCGATGGGAGAGACCTGCTGTGACTCCTCTGGATGTGATGCAGCACGTTGTGAAGATTCAACCCACAGGAAGGAGCAGCATCCGATCAGCTGTCTGCCTCCACGTTAGTCTGGATTTATCTTAAAGCTAATTAGCCCAAAATTACAATACAAGCAATGACATTTCTATGATACATTCATATTTCCGTGATCCTTGGATATATGTAGTTCTTCTGGGTGACTGAGAAGCAAAAAAGATTTGAATTTGCTTTATTTAAACCAAAAATGGGTGACAATTCCAACTGGTTGCACAACAACAAGAGAAATATTGGATTTGTTCACTTTCAGACAGCAGCCAACACAAAGGCAATCCAAATAGCAGCATGTGTTGTGGGCAGGGTGAGGACAGAATAGCGATACTATGGTGCCTGTAAGCTTCTTACCAAAGCTGAGGATAATATGTCGCCAGAAAAATGATAAAAACTGCTTCCAAGCCAACTAACATCCTCAGAGTGGATGGTGACTGCCAGGAACGATGTGGAGGAGTCCAGTTTTAGAGGTTTAAGAAAAACTCTTCAGGGAGAATATACATGGAACTGGTGGGCTCTGGATGGACTGAGGCAATACTGGTCATCATGGGATGAAGTATTCAGAAAAATACACACACCGTATACAACCACACACGTACACACACACACACACACACACACACACACACACACTTGGACACGTGACAGCAGTGTGGTTATTCCATGTGAAGATTTTAGCAGATTAAATCAAGCAGGAATATTACTGGCATATTTATAGGTAAATAAAATAGCAGCTGAGTTATCGTGGAGCCTGACAGGTGGTCAAGGTCATCTTTCATTATAACCACCGGCAGAACGTGAGCCAATCACAGGATACACACAGTGCATACAGTATATCATGCAAAGAGCTTGTAAACACACACATCAACAAATATAGATTTATACTGGAGAATCCGTTCAGATACGTTCGAATACCTAAGATGCAGCTTCATAAATACGAGACCATGCAGATATCTGATGTATAACAATTAAGGAAAAATGTGACAGTGAAATATACGTGCGCTCAGCACAATCTGGAATGAGGCCATGCAGATTTGGATTGGATTCACAACTGGCAAAACCACATCCAGGCATGTTTCATCAAGCGCACTAACACACACACACACACACACACACACACACACACACACACACACACACCCAGACACAGCATCCCCAGTTACCCACAATGCACGAGAAGAGGGAGATCACCAGTCACCACAGCTAAGGCGCAAGCAGGACGGTAACACAGAACACGGCATAACAGCACTGGGTCCCAGCAAACCTCTCAGGGAACAATGACACACACTGTTTGGGAGACATGTTGACTCAGGATAAGAATTCCTACGAGGTGGGGGCTTTACTCTAATGGAGGGACAGCTGAGAGGTTTGTCTGAGAGGGGGGGGGAGAGGCAGGTTGACGGGCGGGTTCACGGGGCAAACACACGGTCACTCACTGGGTGTCGCTTTGGAACGTCATAGACCCCTTCCTTCTGCTGACTGGTGGGAACCTATAATCCATCGATAGAGCCAGAGAGCCCATTACCGCCAGTTTAAAAAAGCCTTACACATCACTGATAGAACATTCTGGATGCTCCTCAGGACTTAAATCAATCACTAATGCGCGTTTGAGAGTGTGTGTGTGTGTGTGTGTGTGTGTGTGAGTGTGGATAATCAGAATTAAAATCTGTAGAGTGAGAACTCATCTAGGAGGGTAATCAGCAGACTAGTGGCCTGCAGTGATGTCTCTCCTCCTCTCTATCGCTCCCTAATGAAGAATGGATCAGGCTGCTTATCACACCCACAGACATGTAATAACTCAGATTGTCACACACATGGAGACATGTAATATCCCCATGTCACACGTGGCACAGATTCTTGACAGCTTGTGCAACGAGAAGAAACAATGAGCCTTGATAGAAAAATGCTGATATGTCACAATTGTGAGATTTCTATGGGTTTTGTTTCTCCCGCGGAGGAATAATGCGTTAAATTAAGTTTTATCCTCCCAACAGTTACAACAGGGCTTAATCACACTGATTGGTAAATGAGAAATCTGTGCGATGAAGACTGTGGGTATCTATTCAGTAAAGCCTCTATCAGTGTTTTCCTGCCTCTCAAAGCCTTGTTTCTTCCTTCACATGTTTATTTCCCATGTTTATTTCCAGAGGCTGCCATCTTTATTCATACATCAGATCCTCTGTGGCTGGAGGCTGGCTGGGGCTCACGTTTCTTTTGCCTGATGTGTGTGTGTGTGTGTGTGTGTGTGTGTGTGTGTTTGCGGATGTTTGCGTACGTGCCAGCACTCCATCTATTTCCAATCCATTTTATTTAAAGATCAAACGAGAGGGTGGTGATTAATCTTTCTTTCTCCTCCCCACCCACCCAGTTTCTTTCATGTGTTTGGGAAAAAGAGGGAGCGGAGGAGAGAAAAAGAGGAGGGGACCGCTCTCCACCTTACCCAGGAATAACCTCCACATCCCCCTGTGTGCACACCGTACCCTCCCCCTCCCCGTCCCCTGAGGACTGCAATGAGAGAAAGGCTCTACCTGGGTCTGTTCACCACTCATTCTTCACTATTTCCTTTATATATATTTACTTTTAAGAACAGGCCAAAAATATTTTTCCTATTAAAGTGTAACATCTAAGTCTAAACAGAAGTTAGAATATCTTGGGAGCTGAACAAGAGCATCTCATCCTTAGACGTTTAACCACAGCTGACACAAGATGTATGAGAATAAACTTGAGACACAAGCACACAAGATGAGCTTGTGGGTATACCTGATAAATGCTCTCCTCTGATTGGTCACGGATGGGCTCGTGTCCCGCCTCAAATACAATGTACTACAACGCCGGGAGGGTGAAGAAGAAGAAGAAGAAGAAGAAGAAGAGCAAGAGAGAAATCGAAAAAAAAAAAAGATTTGAGAAATTGAGAGCCAAGTGTAGCAAACTGGAAAGGAGATTAGTCAAACAGCAAAAGTCAACAGGTTTTAATAAAAAAAAAAAAAAAAGCATTTCAACAACAGATCACAGCACGACATGTAGGAGAATTTAAGCAGCCAAAAAAAAAAACCAAAACAACAAAAAAAATCCCCCCATGTAGCTGAGAAAACATCTAATGAGCAAATAATGCACCCCCCAGTGGTAGACATGCAACAGACACTGGAACCATGACTGCTCAGATCGGAGCGTCTCCCGCTGTTCTCCAACTTCTCACACACGGTGCCGTCAACACACTGTCACCAAACAGGAACCGTCTCCCCACAGTGCACACACACAGGGACAAGATGACTGGCTAGAAAGCAGCAGGTGATAGCAGCGGTGAGATTGGTTAGAAATGTACCTGGTACACAGGGTCCTCCAGATCCTCCTCCAGTATTGTCTGTAGGTGAGCGGCGGCGGCGGAAGGACAGGAAGAGATCGAACAGTGAGGAGAAGAGGAGCGCAGGGGGGGGGGGGGGGGGGGGGGAGACAGAGAGAGGAGAGGCGCAGAGTTAAGCCGGTGGAGGAGATGGTGTCGGCGGATAGCAGAGCAAGACATAGCAGCTTTCCAGTATTCAGGTAATCATTTGGTAATCATCAGAGAGAGAGAGACAAATAGAGATTAAGAGATAAGGAGAACAGAGGAAGGTGAAATAAGCAAAATGGGCAGATGGTGCCACTGATTAAAACCAGGAAGTGGATGCTCTGTGTGTCATTCCGCTGCTCTGATGTCTTTTCGAGTGTTGCTTGACTCGTCTGTTGAGAGTCTCTCAGATGAAGCTCATCATACTAATGGCTGATGATTAAGGTAAGGCTGGGGAAATGGGGTAAGAAACTGGGGAGGGAAAGAAAACAGTTAGCACTTATCTGTTAAGCGTACCTGGTAGACCGCCTGCTCACACTGCTTGTCTTTCTGAGCCTTCTTCTCCATCTCCTCTCGCTGCTTTATCTCATAGATGAGCTGGAACAAGTCCCGCAGGTCCAGGATGACGGGCTCAGCCTAGGAGGACAAGTCATTCGTCCGTTAACAGACACACACACTCAAAGGATTGTAATTTATTCTAATTATGGGATGATAAGTGTAGAACCTGCCCTGCCTCATGACTCAAACTTAAGGTGCGGAGATCGGCATAAATCCCACATCCTGCTGCCTCGGGATAAGAAAGTTCAATACATTTATGATCAATGGCCTTTTTAACCCTTACAGCCCTATGATCAGGCCGGAGTGATCAGATCACATGATGTTTTTAAACCATTCTTAACAAATAAAGTCTGTCACGTGGATTGCTCTGTGCGTGTTTATGTGACAGTAATGATGTGAACCTGTCTTCAGGTTTTTATTTGGAGCCGATTGACCCCGGAAAAACCGGAGATATGATCGTTTACATTTGATCTAAGACAAGCGGCAAGCGGGGATGCATGTATTCACGTGATGTAAACATGTTTGGCGATTCGTACATGTTTGTCACGTGATGCAAACATGTATCGTGATTGGTGCACCTCGTCATGTTGACACAACCATCGATGTGACGCAAACGACTATGCGCACGATTTACGCGTTTTGCAAAATAAGGACTCTTATTTTGCAAAACTCCTTTGAAGAGGGGCACAAGTGACACAAACTGTATATAGTTATGTTAGAAGCCTATGGCAAACTTTTTGGAGCTCAAAATCAATTCGATGAGCATATTTTTGGTTTTTATGTGCAATAAAATACAATTTTTCTATATCCGAATTTGACTATGTGTGTCTATTTTGCCCCAATATGTCATTATAATAAGTTATAGGGAAATAAAAACTATCTCTTCATATAGCTGAAGTTGTGCTGAAGATAAACATACCAAGGATGGGTATGTTAAATCATTTTTAATGTGGTATATAGAGAAAAATATCAAAAGTACCAAAAAAACCTGCCAAAATAGGGCTGTCAGGGTTAAAGTGAATTGTAAAATGATGCGCTTTAACTTCATCTGCAAACTATTACTCCAAATGGATCATCCAACCTGTGGCAATACACATTCCACTAAGACAGGACCATACAGATACCTGATTGTGGATGATTCCATCACCCCAGATGGTAGCAAAATGAGTTTGAACTATTTCTCCAGCCCTCCGAGACGTGTCTGTATAGAAGGAAATGATCTAAAGTCTTTACATGAAGATAGATGCCTGTGACTGACGGCTACTCCCAGTAACTGTTTAAACACTGACCAGTATTAGTGTGAAAAGTCAGGAATGGGACGTCCAGACCATGACCACACAGACTCACACAAAAACACACACACACACACACACACACACACACACACACACACACACACACACACAGACACACTAGACAGGCTTTTATAAGCTTATCTGTGCAATCAGGACATCCTCTATTCTTTCTAAGGCCTGGTTCAGTGACAGGAGCAGATGCTGGTGTCGTGTCGTACCTTGTAGCACCTGTCTTGTCAAGGGAACAAAAGCCCTGACAACAAACCAGTTAAAAGACTCACAACCTGCCGCTTTTGTCACAGCAAAGAGATTTAGAGTACAATGGTGTTTCAGACCTGATCAATTATTTAATGTGGCTGTGTGCAGTTCACTAGGAGTTCACAGACTGAGCACTGCCTTGCATAAAGATGCCTCATTTCAGGTTTGACGTTCTGCATGATGTTCCCTGCCACATATTGCTCATGACAGACACAGCGGGGGGGAACAGCGGCTCCTGCTGAGCCAACAATAGAACTTATCACTGTCAGATTCAGATCATCTTTTGTACCTGACATATGCTATATGCTCTAATCTCCAACCTTGATTGAAATCTTATTCACATTCGTTTTTGATACGCGTCTCTCAAAACTCTTAGTTAAGAGAAAGCACATGGAGCTGAGGTGAGCTGTGAAATTTATGATACAGAATTTACAGATGACTAATGATAAACTGATCACATCTAGTCATGAGTTTTTTTTTTTTTTTTATTTAGTTTATTTTTTTTTACAATCAAATTAAGCAATAAAACTTGTATCTTAAAAATTATAATCTACCTTTACCTTTCCAAACTAGTGATCAAACAACTTAGAACAGGAGCCAAGATCTTCGCTGTGTCCCTCAAAGGTTGCAAACTAAATTTTAATACTAAGTCACTCATCAAACTTCCATTTGCAGAAAATTACAAACCTTGCTGCCTGACAGCAGCAGAAGAATGTAGGCTGAACCACTTGATCACAAAATTAGTTTTGATATGCAGCCGCTTCAATAATTTACTCAGGGTTGAAATGTAATATCTTTTTAGGAAAAAACATGGGTCAAAATTCAAATATCTGAATTAATACTAAAAAACAAACAAAAAAAAAAGATGCCAGCATGTGATGAACTAAGAGACTGCTGAAAATTCATTTACTACCAACTCCACTAAATCTTGCTGCAAAAAATGTCTTTCTATTGTGCTGATATTTGAAATATGAAATGAGTAATTAAGCCAGATTCTGTACATTCTCATTCAGTCCTGGTTTGGATTTTTTCTGGTGACGTGAAATATTTTCCTTATGATGAATAACTATTTCACATCAGACTTTGTGTTCCAATTACAACCCCAGCATCTGCTATAGGCTCTGTACCGCTATTCCTCCTCAAGGTCTTCTCAACAACTAATAGCTGGAGTGTTTCATGATGGCAGGTTCAAAATCTGAAAATGTGACTAAAATTTAAGCGTGACCTTTCCTCGGGCACCTGTCGGATAAATGACAGCTTAGCTGACTGATGAGAGCTTAGTCTTATGCTACGCTGGTCTGCAGGGTAGCATTTTAGAACGGCGATTTTTTTTTTTTTTTTTATTTTGGAGTCCAGTCGGTGTAAATGTCGAGTACAGCCTGTTGTGTGTATCAGTCTCAGTCAAACAGGCACAGTTCACGGCCCTGGGAGGATGGATACGCCATTAGAGTTGGTGACACACACTCAAATCCTCATCGACTCGCTATGGGAAATCAATACGGCTACAGAGAGTGAGCCAGCTGGATCCTAAACTAAGACGCGGCAACAACAACAATCACATTTAAAAGGGTACTCCATATCATATAGAGAATGTTGTTTAATGTGTGGTGAACCTGTCTGCACACACACACACACACACACACACACACACACACACACACACACACACACACACACACACACACACACACACACACACACACACGCACACACACACACACACACACACACACAAACACAACTCTGCAGAGTAAACAGTTTGTTTGGTGAAAAGCACAAAGGGAAATGAGTTTACATTCAAGGGTCCTTATCTAAATGTCAAGAGTTCTGTGCTCCTGTGAAGAGACCCTTATGAATCATACATTAACGTATACACAATCGGTGCATACTAAACATGTGTACCACTTGTGCCACGTTGAAAACACAAACAAACATGATTTACACTCGCCGCCTGCATTCAGACACTGACCGACTGGGCCGTCTTGATTGCCACAAAGCGGTGGTTCCCTTCCTTCCCGCAGACGTAGCCGAACGCTCGGTGGTCCGTGATGTCCTTGGCGATGTAGGAGATCTCGTGGACTGCATGGTGGTGTTGGAGGATCTGAAGGAGGCACCAGACAGGATGTTTGATTAACCGTGTCGCTGTCGGTTTTGAACCGGTCCAGGTGAAGACCTCAGCAGCTGTAAACGGCTGCATCCTAACACTCTGAGCTTCCCCCACCACCCAAATAGCATTAAAGATGCCTTTTCCCACTCATTGGTTGAGAATGCTGCTCTGTGTGTTTCTAATATTGCTCTGGCGAGGGTACGTCCAGATAAAGTTTTTCTTAAAGGCAATATTCATTGGGTTTGACAGAAACACCAGTCTTACTCGAGATGTTTTGCCCTGAAAATCTAGAGAGAGTTCCTGTTAGTGACAACTTCTTTTTTATTGTAATCAACTAAATATTTAGTGACCATGGAAATAATTCCTTGCAGGTACTTTGGTGGGTGAAGTCCCAACTCCTTAGCTAATTTGACTCAAATCACAACGACAGACATTAATGCCGCCCTCTTCCTGCGACTGACAGCTGTGTTTCTGGTATTTTGCTGTAAAACAAAATTGATCTGTATAGATCCATCCTGTACTGTTGTCACAGAGTTACAAGAATGTGAATGTTTAAAATAATTGTTAGAGAACATCACTTTGCCAGCCCAAAGGGGTAAGATAAGCATCTACTGGAACAATTCTAACACTTTTGATAAGTATCGATCATTTACACAACATCCATCCATCCATCCATCCATCCATAGACTAGACAACAGTAATAATCTTGTCCTCAACTGTTTTTCTTACGTTGCAGGTCACAGGTGATACTGGAGTCTATCCTAGCCGGCTACAGGTGAGAGGTGGGGTACACCACAGACCAATTTCCAGGGCATCACAGAGCCACACGAAAGACAAACAACCCTCACGCACACTTACATCTATGGTCAACTTAGATTGATCGATTAACCTAAAGTGCATGTTTTTGGAGGTAGGAGGAAGCCAGAGAACCCAGAGAGAACCCACGCAGACACGGGGAAAATGTACAAACTGCACTGAAAGGAACCAAACCTGGAGACTTCCTGCTATGAGCCGACAGCACTACCCACTGCACCGCCCCACTTACACACTAAACCTGTCAAACTAAGGGGACAGATTTGAAAACACCAGAACTTATCCATATGCATTTGGTATAAAACCGGAAAAAAGGGATGTTCTACTTTATATTTTTTAGCTTTGACTGAAGCATTTACGTCTCTTAAACAAATGCTGTATATGATAAAAGTGATGTTGTAAATGGCTTTTCAAGAATGACTTGAATATCAATTAACACTTGAATACGTAATATGACCGCGGCGCACTGGCGACACATCCAGCGTGTACCCCACCTCTCACCCCTAATCCTAAAGAGACAGGCTTCAGCAACACCCGTGACCTGCAAAGTAGAAAAGCGACTGTAGATGAGACGATTACAGCCGTCTCCTCCATAAGAAAAACAATGGATGGATATTTAATATTAACATATTCAATTTCATCTGTACAAAAACTCTAGCTAGAATGTAAAGGTTCGGGCCGTGAATACCCTCTGTGTTACACACAGACACAAAACAATACAAAACCTCCTCAAATTCCTTCAGTCTTTTCCAAAAACACAAAAGAATCCCATGCCCCCCGCCTCCCCCCGTAGCTACAAACAGAAACAAATCCCTACACAGAGACCCTGTACCCTCTATTAAAGTGTTTCTAGCTCCCCTGCCCTCTCTAGTTTAGCCTGGGTGAGGAGAGCCAAGCTGGCATGGCCCGTGGCAGATGGCAGTGTTTTTCCCAAGGACAGAGGGGGGATCAGTGACAATCACAGCTCCGCAAGCTGTCGGCTTGATCACTTCATCTGTGCCCTCGCTCACAACACGCACAAAGCAAACACACACACACACACACACACACACACACACACACACACACACAACTTCGTATGGACTGGAGTTGTGCGAACACAGAAAGTGATTTTTTGTTGTTACTGTTTGTGTCAGCTGCACGCTGGTAGTTTCACCTCCATACATCCCAGGCTAAACACTCCTCTGAAGCAATCCAGACAGAAGAAACACACACACACACACACACACACACACACACACACACACACACACACACACACACACACACACACACACACAGCTCAATTGGAGAGGTTATTGAATTATCTCTGGGGTGGTGGTGGAGTGACAAAAGGGAACTCTGATTCAAAGAGAGCAGAGAATGAGATGATTGTATAACTTCAATCAGCCTTCTTATGTCTAGTATGTCTCGGTGTGTGAAAAGAATTTACATATACAAACAGTCAGCACCTAGTTTGTCATATATGGTCTTTACCATACAATAATTTACAGGATGATTTAACAACATTCTGAAAATATTTAGTAAATCTGTATCCCTCTTCAGACGGCAAGCTTTCTGAAATATCACATCACCAAATGTGTGAAAATAATAAATCTGCTTCAAAAAAGGATCCGTCATCCATGCTGTGAGGAGGAGCCATGTTAATGTAACTACTGGCTGTCTCATGTATGTCAGTTAGAGCAGACAACCAATAGTTACCAGTTAATAATAGAACCAGGCTATTGTTCTGGAGTTTTTCACAATGAAACGTTTTTGGTCATTAACATAACTCTAAATTTTCGAGGTTAAACAACAGTTTCTTACCGCCCACAGATATGCCTTTTAGAGTATAAATGATGTGTGATCCTTTCGTGTCTTTGCACTTGTGCACCGCTGCAACTCTTGTCTGTAAGTCTCTTGTGCCCAGAATATTCGGCTATGACGCTTCGAAGGACTGTTCATCGTCTCCAGCCTTTATTCGGACCTCCAACATTCTCACTACCCGAAATCAAACGAACACGCGGAGGAAGAAGTCGCGCTTTCCTCCAACGGTAGAAAAGGACTGATATCAGCAGCTAGCATTGAGGTTTGGTTTGCAGCACCACTGTAGCTTTCCTATTTAACGTTGTTGAAACACACAGACCTTATTCTGAAAAACTGATGTCAGAAATTTGAGTGTTTCATGAATAAGTATGAAGCCTGTTTCCATCCCATTTCCTTTGCAAATCAGCGATGCTGAAACACATTGTGTCTCGCCGCTGACGACCCTTTATGATTCTCAACAACAAATCGGAGGTGACCTCCCAGTTCTTCCTCAGAGACTTGGAGAAAGGATGGCATGAAGTACCTTGTTGAAATCTTCAAAAATGGAGTTGGCTGCTTCCTCATATGTCTTACAGATGTAGAGTTCTTATAGTAGATAGCCGTGCAGCCTTACAGCTCTGGCACCATTTGGATCGCATGGACACTCCATCAGATCTTGTAGTCCAACTCCAAGCAAAGCCTCAGTAACTGTTTCTGGGGTGGCTCACATTGGTGGCTGCAGGCTGTGCTGTTTTTACCTAAAGAGTGAGCCTCATCCACTTGGCCAGTGGAACGGCTACCTTCAGATGACATCCAGCGGTTTCTGACCAGACCAGCAGATTTGGCGTGGAGAGAAGTGGCCAGCTGTACATTCAGACGTGTTAATAACTTGAGAGTGGATGCTGCAGTTTTAAACTGGTTCCAAAATTATAAAGTTAAAAGGTTTGGCTCCTTTTTTTTTTATCAAGATGTTTTTAAGTCATTGGCCCTTTTTTAAAAGGGTTGCTCAAAAGAACATTGGAGGCAAAGACTATCTGGGACTGAAAGATACCTCCTCATGGATTACAGCCAAGGGACCAAACAAGTCCCCTACAAAAACTGTGTAAAAGAAAAAAAATGTTAGATGTCAACTCTGACTAAAACAGTTTAAAAAAAAAAAAAATCTTCTTTTATTTCTTCTTGTGTCCTTCAGAGAGAACATTCTCAAAGCCTGAATCTCTGGCTTCTCAGTCATCACATCTACATTTGACCTTTGGTTCGTCCCTTGAAGGTTGATCATACTTTCCTTAAACTGATCTTGACGACCTTCCAATCCCTGTGTCCCCAAATTAATATTGTCACGGATGATCTTGTTCATTAAAATGAAGGTTTATCTGAAGGATATCTTGAGAGAATGTATGCAGATGTCTGGGAGCAAATACCACACTTCTTCCTCCTCCTTTCTTGTTTGCCTCACTACAGCCTCATTTCCATATGTATTTGTGCTTCAGGGTATTTGTTAAACTGTTAAATTCCATGCCTTTTTTACGCAAACACTTCTGTTGTCCAGACTTCGCCTACTTGATCTGATGTCATCATGTGATGCACCAACAGACTGCCCTACTCTGACACTCATTCAGTGTGAGTTCTTGACCTGATGTAGTGCAGCGGTCCTGACATGAACAGTAAGAGGTGTGGATGATGGTGTGTGTGTGTGTTTAGAGAGAGACTGAGATCTCTCTCTAAACACACACACGGGAAAGAGAGAGAGAGAGAGAGAGACATGTCCTCTGCCAGATTAATGTTTCCCTTCTTCTTCTCCTCCATCTCAAGCGCCACCTCCCTCCATCCTGCACGACCTTCCCTCCTCCAAGAGCGAAGTCATCCATCCATTCGTTCGCCCATACATCCATCCGCCCATCCGGCTGACTGATGCACAGAACGGGAATGAGACTGTCAAGATCCGTGAACCTCGACAGTCATTGTCTCTCTCTTTCTTTCGCTCTTTCTTTTTTCTTTCTTCTCTCTGTCTCCCCCCTCTCTTTCATTCCTTAACCATTAAAAGTGGTTGAAAGGCCCATAGTGAGAACTGCATATCTCTTTAGTTAATATTAATGTGCAGAGACAAAGGACAAGGTCTCCCTATAGAGAGCTTTACTTTGACATATGCTCACTGATTCTCTCTCCATCCTTCTAACTCTGTTTCCGTCTGTCTTTGTCCCTTCCTCTTATCCTCCCTTCATCTGTCTTTGTCACATTCATGATCCTCTTACCTTCCTTTTCTTGCCTTTTTCTCGTCTGGTCTACTCTGCGCTCCCTTCCTTTTTGACTCTCTGCTATCCATCTCTGGTTCTTTTTACTTTAACACCCCCTCCCTCCCCTCCATCTTTCACTGAGCTTAGTTTGAAGCATTAGAAGGAATGAGACAAAGAAAAATGAGGGTTATAAAAAGAGGGATGAGGAATTGGATTGGTGAAGGATGAGTTTAGCTGCATGCAATATGGCTGCTGTGGGAGGCCATGGGTTGCTGTCCCGCCTGTCTAATACCCTACACTGTTGAATTACTGCTGGGTACAAACACACACAGCGTCAGCGCCATCCAGCTCCTGTTGAGGTGTAAATCTCAGACTTAGCCCATTACTACAGCCAGGTGCAGAGCAATAAGGCTCCCACTATGTCCAGACCAGAGACCACATTCACCACCAGACCCACTGGAAAATCACACTTGAACTAGATATCCATACATGTTCACATACAGTGCACCCTCGTGCCATCGCACATCAACGCTTGCGACTTCACCTCTTTCTGGATTTTTGTTAGGTAGTCACATGACACCGTAAGCGCATTCTATTGGCTGACGGCAACCGGAAGTGCGATACGTTCCGTGATTCTCGGACTTACACGAGACCCAAAAGTGCTTTAAACAGTCGATGAGAGTGTGGGAAAAGGTAATGCGGATTGAAGGTGGTCTAATATCAGTATGGGGAGGGATCATAACGTTTAAATTACCGTAAATAATAAGATAAATAGTTTTTCTTTCTATCGTTGAATTTGTTATTCACGTGGGGTTCCTGGAATGCATTAACCGCGAGTAACGAGGGCGCACTGTACAGTATGTTTCAGCGAACATGGAACACTTGAAGAAAGACAGTTCTTAATTCCACACAGGAAAGAGAGAGAGTCTGAGTTCTTGACCTGATGTAGTCATCTGGAAAAGAGACAATTTTTGTAATATAAGCAAAATAATTGTTATTGCCAATGCGTATTTAAGGTCTGGTGGAAAGACATTGAAGAAAATTATAGTTATGTCCTATAATTCAATTATAAAGGATGGGACAAATTCTCTCTTCAAAGTTTGTGGCAGAGGATAAAATTCAAGTGGCTCCATTGCCAGCAAAACAAAAAAAATGGTCAGATGCACAGATGGCTGAGAAAAACAACACCTAAGTGAAGTTTCTGGGATCTAATGGGACACTAAATTCCTATTATTAACTTGAAACGATGCCAAAACGGCCTGTTCACTGAAGCTGTCCTCCAAACAGAGTGCTAAGTATCCAGAGAATTGCAGGTATCATACTTCCTGTTCAAGGATACTATGACAGGTATGGCCAGAGGGGGGGGATCATACCCGGAAAATACCTGTCAGAAGATCCTTGAGTAAGAAATAAAAGACCCGCGAGGCTCAATCTGCCCTTTGCTTAAAGCTCCATCTAACAACTATAGAGCTGCTGTGTTTCTGGACTGGTGTGTCTGAAGTCAATGTGAGAGCTGCCACGACTCAGTCAAACATCACTGACATGATTACATGATTTAACACAACTTATTTATAAAGGGAATCAAGACTTCACCCATACATAAAAAAACCCCAAAACGGAGCAGTAGAAATGACACCAGTCAGAGAGTAAAGCCTGCAGAGGCCCATCGGTCAACCAGAAAACAAGTCGTAATAAAAGTGAAGTCATAACCCTGAAGCGTGATCCAGAACCAGTGTTGTTGCTGTTTGCATACAATGGGACAGCGTGTACTCTCATCTACTGATGACTTGTTCTTGGAGTTTCAATTAGGGCCTCCTGATTTCCCCAGGGGGGTCCCTCCCTCTCTTGCAGATGCCTCATTAAAAAGAGGAAAACACTGACACAAACACACACCGACACACTTCTGAGCTTACCCCCGACTTCTCATCATAGATCTTGATCCCTCCGAAGGAAACGGTCAGAAACACCTTCTGTTTGTGTTCACCTTTAGAACGTCCTGCTGCAGCCACACCCTGGGGACAGCGGATGACACACACAGATACACACACACACACACACACACACACACACACACACACAGCATAAAACGCATACGTTAGTAGATGGACAAAGACAAACCTGTTCTGTGATGGGAAGTTTAATTTAACAAGTAAGCTGCTTGATGGTTGAGTTATATATATTTTGTCTTTTCTTTTTTCTCACAAACTGTCGATAAAATCTCTCTTCAAAAGTCATCAATAAAAGTGACATACTGGAATCACTTTATAATCAGCAACACAAGCAAAGTATCCACCAATTATCTCATGTTAAGAATGAAGACGCGCTCACTTGATTTAATCCGATGTAAAAGATCCCTTTAATTTCCTAAAATGCCGAAAGGCATTGCAAACATAGGAAATCAATAATATATGCAAAAACAGAGAGGTACATCAAAAAGACATCAAGACAACTGTTCGCTGGACACATAGTGACATTGTTGATTTATAACTGTACAAGTGTATCTAAGGGTGTAATTCCCCTTTGCATTCACTCCACCACCGTTTGCACAGGTGAGTCACAAAAGAAAAGAAACGAAAAGAGAAGAAGAAAGATCAGAGTCCAGCCAGGAGAGGGAGGAGTAGAATGAATGTAGAGGTGGAGAGATCAGAGAAAAGGAGTTGATGGATTTCCTGTCTGAATAAATGAGAAGGAGGGAAGCTGTTTGATCAATGAGCTGTCTGTTCTCTCCTCACCTCCTTATGCTTATGCTGGATTGAGTTTTCACTACACAAACAAAACGCAAATGTAATTTTCTCACTTTAAAAATCTCCCACAGCGTGTTGGACTCCATGTGTTTGAGGACAATTAAAGGTGAATAAGGTTCTCTACACATAGACTGGTGGAAGACCTTGTGTGTGTGTGTGTGTATAATGATAAGAATATATAAAAGAAGCGATGTTGGAAACATCTGAACACTTCTAGTGCAACATTTACAGAATTGTTTCACATAAGCATGCTCTGGTTATAATACTTGGCTGAATCAGCTTTGCTCATTAGTTGAATAAATGGCCTGTTTCTCCTCATCCTTCCCACTATCATCTTTCTCTCAGTGATCATCCAAATGATTGCCCTCCTATGTGCCTTCTCTCCTCTGCTAACTGCCCCATCTGTCTACCTCTACCTCTAATTGTTCCTGTCCTTGCCAACAAGACATTCACCCCGATGCCTCTCTCATCCATATGATTAACCCCCTCACTGCCTCCTGTGTGAATAAATGGCCTGTCTACAAATATAAAATATTTTCTCTTCTGGTAAATTGTATAGAAAAAAACATAACAAATTGTGCATGCATGCACAGAGCTGTGCTACCATGTACAAATTTAAATATTTAAAAGTTTAGCTTGAGAGTGTAATTGAAACGGATGAGGTATTAGTAATAAAGATGGAGATGAATGCAGCTGTGGACAAACATGTTGTGGAACGTCTGTGTTGGATTTGTAGATACTTTAACAATCTCTAAATTTAAAAACAGCTGAAGAGAAAGAAAAAAAACAAAGGTGGAGACTTGCCCTACCTTTAGCTTCATCATCGAGTCCTGGCAGAGTTTGTCTCCTCGGGCGGCGGTGACCTCGTCCAAGCCGATGAGCTTGGCCTTGTAGCGGATGCCATCGCCCTTAAAACGCCTGATGAGAGCCGCCTCACTTCGATCTTGCCCTGCAGACACACACAATCACACACACTCAAGTCTACAGTACATCTTTCAGTCAAGGACCTCCATCTACCTCAGACCAGTGCTATTACCTCAGGATCATCAATCACACCCATCACAAAGGACTTAGGCAGTACCCTGAGGCAAAAAGCAGCCACAGTGTAGGTCAAAGCCTCCGATGTTCCTCCCGTCTTATTAGGTGATTAAGTCAGAGCGTATGGATGACACCAGTCGATACACACGGATATTAGAAACACTGAAATCCAGAGTTACAGTTCAAACTGTAATCTTTCTCCTCTGGGGCCGTTTTTCCCAAAAAATAATAGAGTGACATGTTGCTCTTATCTCCGTCGCCCTCGGCCTTGCCTCACTTCTCACCCTCTATTGTGAGCAAGATTGTCACTATTGTCCATGTAGATTCATGAGCCTTGGTGATGTGTGTGTCTGCGCGCGTGTGTGTGTGTGTGTGTGTTTTGACCTTGTTCTATTCCAGGAAGTCTGTACGTTATCTCCCGACGTGACACAAAAACCAGTGAAAGCAAAGAGAGTGAACAGGAGCAAAACCCACTTTCTGTCTGCGACTGTTTCTCCATCGTTCCCCTATCTTTGACCTGCAGTGCGCCAACATTTCATCATCAAATATAATAGAGGGAAATGCTCCTGCATCTGTGAACATCTCTGCATTGTGTTTCTGAGTGTGTGTGCGTGTGTGTGTGTGTGTGTGTGAGTGTGACTGTAAGTAAAAGACCGCAAGAGCGATAGTGAGAGGGAAAGGCATAATGATAATGCAGCATATTCAGATAATATATTGAGGCATTAGTTCTGTACTCTATAACAGCGTGACTCTTGGAAGGTCATAGTCAGAGTGATGGAGAGCCCCCACTCCTCCTTTCCTTGTTCTTTCACACTCTCTCCATTCAGAGAGTCCCTACAGCATTGCAGTAAAGTAGGAATAAGGCCTTAAACCACAGGTGAGAGAACCATACTGTATTTTATGCTCTACCGAATCATCCTTGTGGAGAATAAATCCTTCACCTTTCTCATGGTCGTCTGCTGGCAGAGACATGAACACACACAATTATGATCATTACAAACCCCTTCATCAGAATTCAATCATATGTACCTGTGTGCAAGGTGGCCAATGTTTCAAGGCAGTAAAGACTAGAAAATGCCTCATTATCAAAGAGATAACGGGTTACAGAGGACTGGAATTCACCTCGATGAGTTGAAACCGAAATAGGGACGTCTTGGAAGTTGTGACGGAAATAATGTTTGTAAAAATCATTGGTTTTCAAAATGCATTCTATCTGAAGGAAAGATGAGTGCACTATCAAAGAGAAAGAGTCTATTCCCCATTGATCAAAAAAAATAAATACACACACGCACACACACACACAAATGGTGCGAGTGAGCTTATTCTACTGAATCACTGAACAGGAGAAAGTCCATTCCAGTCCTGCTTGAAGTAAATGATGACTGCGTGCTCCGGTCTTCAGAGACAAAGAACTAAAGAACATCTGGCCTTATTTTTGGAGAGACTAAAAAACATCTTTCTATTGTGTCATGTCTCAGTTGGGTTGAGATGAGAGTAATCCAAAGCTGTTTAAATCAATCCAATGGACTTCAAGGAAGTTTCTTTAAAACGTTTCGCCTCTCATCCAAGAGGCTTCAGTCAGTTCCAAGAAGCTTCAGTCAGTTCTGACTGAAGCTTCTTGGATGAGAGACGAAACGTTTTCAAGAAACTTCCTTAAAGTCCATTGGATTGATTTAAACAGCTTTGGATAACCATGACCTGGATAACTGAGAACCTACACAGACAAGGAGATGAGAGTAAGTGATTAAACCACTGGGGGATTTTTTTTTCCCTTCTGTAATGCAAGAACAATTGAAGACATTTAAATATTGCCTTCATTAAACTTGAAATGGTCCCATGAAATGTGCACAGAGGCGAGTAGACGCATAAACAACTGCATTATAGCAAGAGTCAGCAGCGATTATAAAACCCCCCATTAACTCACCATCTCTTCCCTCCGCATGAATAACATGAAACGTGCCACAGATGCTTTGTGTAAAAGTACACTCATATATCTGCTGCATCCGAACAGAAGCTAGCCTGTCACAACACGGCTTTAAATCTCACTGCTAACACAACTTTAACTCATTAAACTAAGTCGGGTTTTTTTCATGTTGAAACCAAAGAACATTAAAGGTGGCCTGAGGAGTTCTCTAGGGAACAATGCATGTCTAACGTCTGCCAGACATATTGAACATATTCCCTTCTTCCAAAAACATTTTCAAGTTTGATTTTCAATTTAAACTGTGCATTGTTCACCATTTTTTGGTCACTTTCTATCTTCCTTCCATTATTCCCAATGATAATACTCTTCAGGGAGTAACAATAAATAGACATACTGGCTAACATCACTATCAAAGGGACAACAATTACCGTATTGGCCCGAATATAAGACGGTGTTTTTTGCATTGAAATAAGACTGAAAAAATGGGGGTCGTCTTATATTCGGGCTCTAGACGTTATACCCATCCACAACGCTAGATGGCGCCAGATATATTTAAAGCGAATGCTGAACTTAATTCCCCAGGCCAAAGCGAACTCCTGTCACGAAGAAGAAAAATAAAAATAGCGGTAGCACGAAGAATAAAACAAACAAACAAAAAAAAATAGCGGTAAAAAGGAAAAGAGAAGAAAATAAGAGAAGAGATAACAGAAAATGGAGAAACGTAGCGACAATCTGGAGAAAAGTGGGTCGGTTCTCGGATGGTAGCAAGGTTGGTGCCACTCACCATTCATTTACAAATGTGATTGCACTTTAGTTTACATATTTATATGTTCAGATATTAAGATGTGATAGACAGTTTTTGCATGATTTGAATGAGGCAAAATAACATGCTTTTTTTTCTAGAATATATTGTTATAATCATTTGTTTCAGATGTACTTTAATTATTTTCTGTATAAAAATTTAATTTGGTGTTCAAAAAGTCTTTGTTCAAACTTGAGTCTTGAAAAAGAGGGTCGTCTTATAATCAGGGTCGTCTTATATTCAGGCCAATACGGTAATCTGAGGGTCACTTCTCAGCTGAAAACAACGGAAAAGATGTTTCTAATTCATCAATTTTCAGTCTGTCTTTTGTGTTGTGTTTATCATGAATGTTCCTATCAGGACGATGGTGTTGATGATGATGATGATGGACAATCGATTTATCTTTATGCGTGATTCACGAATGCAAATGAGTATGTAAATAAAACGAGAGATGTCCAGCTGCTTTTGTCTCACTGGAACAGCAGTTTCCATTTGAGTTTGACATTTAAGACTTGCTCCCTCTATCTGCATCCATCACCATTACTGCTGCTGTAGTGGATATACAGAGAGAGAGAGACAGAGGGAGGAACTGAAAAAGGCCAACAGTGGAAAAAAGAGAGAAGAAGGTAAAGGGTGTCGAGGGTTTACTTCTCCCGCTGAGCGGCTCAGATTATTACCTTTTTGGGAGCATGTTCCACGAAAGACCTCCTCACGAGTTGAAAAGACACAGTGTGTGTGTGTGTGTGTGTGTGTGTGTGTGTGTGTGTGTGTGTGTGTGTGTGTGTGGTAGTGCATGTCAGCAGGGGAAGCATTCAGTCTGCTGTAATTAAATGTCTGCTACTGCTGTGACCCCACTGAGCTTCAAACACAACTAATGAAAAAATCTTCCATTTCATCTGTCATGACTGCACACACACACACACACAAACACACACACACACACACACACACACACATAAAAACACACACACACACACGCAGAAACACCACAGTGGCACGAGAGAGCCATAATATCTGGAATTTAGTTCTCTGGGTGACAGTAGAGATGTTAATAACTTACAGGGTGAGCATGTGTGTGTGTGTGTGTGTGTGTGTGTATTTAGTATGCAGAGTTGGTTTGACTGTTTATCTAGAGAAACAAGCAATGAGGGAGGGAATGACATAAAGCCAAGAGCAAAGGAGAAAGAGAACCTGATGGATAGATGAGTGAGCCACGTCCCAGTTGGATAAATGTCACTCAGGATTAGAGCGTTATGACAGGGAGAACCCCCCTGACTCAATTCACTCTGACACAGACACACACACACACACACACGCACAAACACAATTCTGCAACCAGCTGCAGGTACAGCTCGTCCAGCCCCATCCCTAAATACTCGGCTTCCTATGGAACTCAACCTCACCATCTCCTAACTCCCTCCTTCACAAAAGCCCCCCCACCTGTAGATGCTACCCATTGATGCGGCTCTGAGGATGGCTAAGATCATGTGTATTAGGTCTGATCATGTATGAAATTCCTTTTTGGGATAATGAAATAATTTATTTGTTCGGTAAAGAAGCTGGAATTAGAATAAATTGTGGTTTACAAGTATTTTGCACAAAGGAAACCATGAAAATGGTCATTGGGTCAAAGGGCAGGTTGTTAATGATGGACAGTTCTGTGATAACACCATGGATCCACAGAAGCACAAAGAATGCTTGAAAATACTGCAGTGCGTCTGCCAGTCATCCACACTACAGCTGATTATTGGTTATTATGCTGAAAACACAAGAGTGATGTGGGCAGTGAGGCCGTGACATCACATTGTTCAGAAGACTGGCCTTGATGCACCAATGGTAACAGAACCTGGAAGTCATTTCAAAGGCTTCATGTCACTCATGTGATCCAAATTGCACAGCTGGTTCACCGCTTCATCAAACAACTCATTGATCATGTTAATTTCATCTTAAAATTTCTCTAATTGTCTTCCTTGTTCTTCTACTCAACTATCAATCCAAAATACATTTACTGATTAAAAGCTGATTTTCCACGATCTTATTTTCTCGACATGTTTTTGATCAAACAATCTCTTTCCTTGCTCAGGAAAGCAAGGAAAGAGATTGCTTGATCAAACTGACTCGTTTGATGAAACTGACTTGTCCTGTGTTTCTACTGGTTTTAATGTTTCAGATGACCTGTAGATGTACAGTAATCTTTTTTTTTCTCTGTTTAAATGAATGCTGATCATCCAGGCAGAAGATTGAAGCACAGAGGTTTTAGTTTAAGGCTAACAATGCATAACAGTCTACTTCATTAATTTCATTAAACATCAGAGACACAGGGCATAAAATTGAACCCATTGGGCATGAAAAAGTGAGAGATGAAGCAACTCTGTGCATAATAAAGGCAGACCTCTGGCCTTCTGATTTCTGACAGTAAGTTGCCGTCATCCTGCTCCCCATTTTAAGGAGCATCACACTCGGCAGCGATGTTAGCGCTACAAAAGCTGACATCAATATCAATTCCTAACAGGCACGTATTGCTTGCAGTAGCTGGTTTAAGTGTGGGGCTTGTTTCTCTGTGCTCCAGATGAAAAAGCACCCAGAGGATCTTAACTACTGCTGGGATGGTTCCCAAGAAATGCTCATGAGGGAACAGCAGTTACTCTCCAATTAATCCTGCTTCTAAACCCTGCTGCTAAGTGCATTTTAGGAAAGTGTGTGGGTTTTTGGTGCTTTCTTTACCTATCAGACACTTACCCACTCTCACTCAGACTCTTTTATACCCGCAGACAGCATCTGCCAAGAAAACAACAAGTTTCCCCTTCAGCTCTGTAGTTAATTCTGACCGATTGATTTGGCACACAAAAGCTCACACTTTTCTGATCCTACGCGTATGTACATGCAGAAGTGAAATGTGGAGTGTTAAACAGGATGATAAATTACTGCTGTCACTCATTAAGTAAGTGAATGTTGTGTCTTAACTGAATTTTTTTCCTCATTTGTGACACGACTGCCGTTGTATGCTGTTTTCTGAGCTCAAGCTGTTTGTTAAATCGTGTGAGGTTAACATTAAGATGAATTTAGTTCTGCCTGCGGGTTATACCATTTATCTGTCTGATCAACATCAGTAATTTAACAGGGATGTTAGAAGAAAGAAAGGAAATGAAATGGCTTTTGAGTCGATTCAAGCAAAAGTTAGACTTCTAGACAATCTCAAAGAGCTGTGGAGGTGTAATTTTTCTGTTCTTGACCTTTTAGTCTTCTCATTCCAACATTACTTTTCTCTCTATTTCTATTTCTCTCTCCCTTTCTCCCCGGCTGCATCTACCCGCCACTTGCTGCTCTGACCCACAGGACGGGGGGGCACAGCCACGACCTGAGCTGTCTGTGCATCAAAGTATGGGTGCATGCATGTGTGTCTTGAGGCATCCAGCAATCCTCTGTAGCAGAAAAATATATTAGAGCTCAAAATACATCAGGGACAGACTCAACACACAGCCCATTTAGGATCCCCCCCCAACCCCACTCACTCCCACCCCTCACCATCATCAAAACACTCACACTCCAAAACACCCACACCCTACATCAAGGTCACTTTTGAAAAAGCAAATAAAGAAATCTTTTGACGTTGTGTGGTGGGAGTTGAAAAAGACAGACTTCTTTAAATGACTTTAAAGCATCTGACAGTACAGACGCATAAGATACTGACACCTCAAACAGAAAGTATGTTCTTGTAGGCAATTAGGATGAATAAAGATGGAGTTGGATACTTTTTTTAAATCACAAATTACATTCAAAATGGATGCTTAAATACAGTTTTGTGCAGACCCACTGACCTCTATGAAGCTCATTGTTTAAAACGTCACTAACATACTGTACCTAATCACATGATAAATAAATAAATCTACATTTCTATCAAATGTAGAAGTCTGGGATTTTCTAACCAAAGAATTAAACACCAGGACCAAAAAAAAGGACCACCACTGTCTGACAGACTTGTTAGACTCATGATTAAACGAGTTTTTGTAATCTTCCAATTGTCTGCAAA
The DNA here is from genome assembly GCA_013358685.1 of Antennarius maculatus. Classification (NCBI taxonomy): domain Eukaryota; kingdom Metazoa; phylum Chordata; class Actinopteri; order Lophiiformes; family Antennariidae; genus Antennarius; species Antennarius maculatus. The sequence goes on along the minus strand of CM023610.1, from coordinate 4,347,712 downwards.
TGTGAGTGTTTGAGAAAAAGAAGGATAAATAAAGTTGACAGATGTGCTCTCTAATCATTGTTATTTGTGTCAGAGAGGGAGCATCACATTGGCTTTGCAGTGAATTGTATTACTGTGCTAATTCAATCATTCATTCATTTTACTCAATCGCTCATCCTGTTTAGGGTCATGGGGGCTAGAGTCCATCCCAGCTCACATTGAGCAGTTGAGCAGTAGGCAGGGTATGAACCCAGAGAGAACAAATGAAGACACGGGGAGAACATGGAAGCTTCTCATAGAAATGTCCCATTTGAACCCATGACCTTCTTGCTGTGAGGCAACAGCGCTGTGTGTTGCTTTACTCTGCTAATATTTAGCTAAAATATGACTATATGCATAGTTGAATCAAACTCCGTCATGATGTTGCCTCTCAACATTAACTGTAGTTATGGAAAAAATGCCTCATATGAACTGTGTAAATTTAGTTGCATTTAACCAGTGATTAACTAGTATCACTGGTCAGTTATCCTTTAGTGAGACTCATCTCCACCACATCAACGCTTCACTTTTGACCTGTACAACATTTATTGTCTTTAATGAACACACACACACACACACACTCAGGAGCAATGATGATTTTAGTGCTCGTTGCATTTAATTGCATTCACTTTGCATTGTGGTTGCACACGAGTCCCTGTTCCTGACTCCTTGTTTTCCCCCAATCCACCCCCCCCATCTTCCTCTCTTTGCTCTCTCTTGGGAGATTATTGAGTCTCCGTCAGTCTAAACCTGTTGTTCTAAGAATGAGTCTTGAGATTACTTTTGTGGTAATTTGGAATTATGCAAATGTAAATGACTATCATTGCACAAACCAACTTTATTGCTGACTTACTGGTATGCAGGGAAAATGAATTTCAGGGAATGCTTTGCCAAACAGCAGAGCTCACAGTATTTGTATTCTCAGAGTGCTTGTGTTAAGTTAATTCAAAGTCTATTTTCACTATAACAAGATGTGTTCTGTCATGTGGAAAAAGCTCTCAGGCAATGTTAGCAACCTGAACTATTTGTACAGCACCTTGTTGATTAGGACTAACATCTAAATGGAACTCTGATCATGTGGATGGCAACAGTCCTGTTCCTAGGAGAGGACATCTAACGCAGCACATTCTACACAGGCATAAGGTGACCTAATCATCCAATCCTTTCAACATTATCCCCATTAAATATGAAGCCAACACTACCTCTGCTAGCAGGAGGCAAATCCTCACTCCCATTACCCATTCGCTCACCTCCATCCAATGTCCCAGCATCCCTTTGTCTTTGTAAGACTCTTGGGGGTAAAGCCTATTTCTTGCCCTGGCTTTAATTACAAGGTAAAGGGTGTCAGTAACAAAGGGGAACATCCTGTGTGCATTTGTTATGGTGTTTTCTTTCTTTTTGCTCTAAGGGTGGACACACACACACACACATACACACACGGAAATGTGTTTCTGTCAGGTTTTTGTTTCCTAAGCTCTTCCGTCAGCCGGGGTCCTGGGAGAGAGGGACTGCAGGACAGGAAGGTAAAAGGAAAACAGGAAGTTGAAGGGAGAGTATCTGATGGGAGTATTTCTTGACGTGTCTAGCTCTTCCACTATCTCATCATCACCGCTGTTAGTAAAAAAAAAAAGAATAATATGAATGAATAATATTTCTAAATCCTGAGGAAGAATCAGTTTTTATACAAGATTCTTTAATGACACTTGTTTTAGAAAGCTGTCTGCTCATAAGTGGGACAAGCAGAAGATACAGCCCATAAAGCTGAAATACTAGACTACTCGGCTAGTTTTTCCTTTTCTTAGTTTAGTTAAGGTTTTTTAAATGTTCATGTTTCCTTTAATTTCCTCTGCTTCCCATACTCCTATTTGTCCCTCCATGTCTGTTTGTCCCCAACAAACCTTTTTCTAATCTTTTCTTCATCTCTTTGCTTCCTATTTCACCGTTCTCTGTCCAACTATTGTGAAAAAATCTATTAAGACATTTGTGTTTTCAGTTTATTTCCAATAACTATATAAAGCTATAACTTTTGTGACTGTGAAGAGCTTTGTCGTGAAAGTTCAGATATTGTTTAGTGAAAAATAGAAAGAAAGAAAATAAAAAGCTTGTCAACATCTAACAAATGAAGATTGTCCCTTCAATCCTCAGTCCTTGAACCAGCACAGCGGGAGAGACAAGTGAGCTCTTTCTGAGCATGTGTGTGACACTGGGACCTTTTTTCTTTGGTACCAAATGATAAGCAGGGAGCAAACTGTTGCTATGGAGACCATACTTAGTGATGCTTTGAGCAAAATTTCACCAACTAGCGTGGAGAGGAGGTTTAAGCTGAACAAACACCCCCTCAGACACACATACAGACCTTAAGAAAGAAACTAAAAGGCTTTTTTATGCTTCTAATGTTAATTGTCTTTGGTCGTACTTGAATGAGTGTTTGTTTTTTTAACAGTAAGGAAAAAGAGATGAGTATGTCATTGGAGGTGCATCACAAAAGAAAGATGTGTTAGTGGTATACTGATGCCTGCCATGGAATAGCATTGACTATATCACACCATAGTTAGCTGCAGTGCTAAGTGATTATCATGCTGTATAAATAGATGCACAGACTGGTGAGAAGAGAAGACAGCAGGATGGACAGTTTGCTAATTTTCCAGGAATAAACTGATGGGAGAGAGGGGCAGCAGATAGTGTGAGACGACAGCGACAAGGCAGTTATCTCTAAATATAGTTGTTGAGATGGAAAGGCCACATTTGGGAAGTGTGCGCTGCTATCTGTGAGTGAGAGTCATTTTGTCTTCCAACGTCCTGCATCCACTGTTGGTCTCCACTGACAACCACAACAGCAGACGACCAATTCAATTCAATCTCTGTCTGATTGGAGGGAACAGATCTGATTACCGCTCATAGAAAGCACACACACACACACACACACACACACACACACACACACACACACACACACACACACACACACACACACACACACACACACACACACACACTCAAAACTCCATTGTTTGTGCTCTAAGATTCCCCAGGGAAAGATATCGGAGTAAATGTCTGTGGTGATTGTGCCAGATAGACTGGATGTGTGCATAAAATCCACACGAAGAAGATAATGTGTTTGCTAATCGCACACCAGAGACGAGCAAACACACACGCACACATCCACACACACGGAGGCTCACAGCTGCGCAGCTATAACCCTTAACTGCTCTTTTCATGCTGTTGGCTGCCAGCTACACTGTAGATACACCCCAACACATCCTCAGCCAAATCCCTTTGTGGGAGAGCCGTGATGGCTCAGAGTTGGGATGACTGTTGACTGAGTGTGTGTCGACAGCGGTGAAAGTTATTATGACTCGTAATCATATTCTGTGCCACATCATGAAAGACAGACACACATCAGTGGCTGCTTTATTTGAACGTTTAATGACATTATGAATACAATACTGCACATAGAAAGAGAAAAAACACCATCTGTTGGTCAAAGCAGGCAATAAATCCCAAAAATACAACTGTCAGTGTTTGGTTTGCACAGAGGTTTTTCTTTTAACCCTAACCTTAACCCTTATGATCACTGAAAATGACAGTAACAATAAGAACAAACAAACAGCTCCAAAAACTTCATTTTTAACTACACTTAATGTAAATAATTTGGAACCAACAACTTCACCTGAGGTGCATGTTTTTGGAGAAAAACAAAGAACTTGGAGAAAATTCACGCACACAAAGGGAAAACATACAAACTCTGTACAGAAAGGACTTGAACCCGGAATATAGAATACAAATTGGGACACAGCAATGGCTCATATCTCAAAAAACCTCGTATCTCAAGGTACTAGATTAAAATAAAACTGGTGTCTCTGCCATCTTACCAGGCCACTACTTTCATTAAGCCTCCTGTAACAGATTAAAGTTTTATCATACAATATCTTGTAATGTAATTATGTTAATTACTAAATGTAATAATAAGCAGTGTTCTTCAAGTTCTGAGTTATAATGCCAAAAGGACTTGCTCCCTTGATGAAATATGATTCAAATATTCCCGAGAGTTTGGCGTCCAAGGTTCATTATAGTTCATTACAAGCTGAGATGTAAAAGTTAAAAGAAGAGCCTAAACTATGATTAGTTGTTGGACACTTCACAAATCGTAATTTGGCTCTATTCTAATTGACATTCACTTACAACAGTTTGTGCTGGCCGACTGTCAATTCAATGTTTTATTAATGATAAAGAATAATAAAAAATGTCTTTCCCTTTGATAAATATCCATCCATCCATTTTCTTGTAGAGACAGTCACAATCGTGTCATCTATAGCTGCTTGTCCCCCCCATGGCACTGGTCTGCTCGAGCCTATCCCCAGTCAGCTACGGGCAAAAGGTGGGGTACACCCCAGATGAGATGCCAGCTTGTCATGGGGCCACACGAAAAAAGAAAGACACACGATCACACTCACACCTATGGACGATTTGGTGCAGGCCAATTCATCTAAGTTGTACGTTTTGTACATGTAATTTGTAGGAGAAAAACAGATTCCTGGAGGTTTCATTTGCGATGATCACCCTGAGTAATGTAGCAGCAGTCAGTTTATTCAGACAGCTCTGTTAGCTGCTGTTAGCAGCATGATCTTACCTGAACCAGCAGAGTAAGCTTGGCAGGTTTTATATATTTGTCATCTTTAATAGATAAAGATAATCTTCATACCTGAACACACACATTCACATGCTCAACAGAGATGCTAAGCTACAATATACTATTAACTTCCATAACAGTGCTCTACTGCTGTGCTGTTGCATACCGAGCGTTTTTTTAAGAGCACGGAAAAGAATGTATAATATACTGATGATATATCTGACCTTTTCAATTCAGTCATTTTGTTCAGCAAAATGGATCTGAAGAAATTAAAAAATTATTGAGATGAAAATCGACAATATTTTTGAATGTATTTTGGCAATTAATATTATTGAATTGATATTTATTTCTTACACAGAGCTGCTCCGTCTTATGTAATAATAGCAAACGCATTTTCATGTCTTTTTTTTTCTGCCTGTCATTTTTGTCATGTGGGTTGAGAAAAAATGGTTGTGTACGCATTGTTCTTTCAATGTTCTGTCAGCACCAGGACCAGTGGCGTCTTTTGACTTATCTGTGTGTTCATTATCAATGCAAGTGGATGGAGTCACACCATCTGGGTCATGATTGGTCTTGTCGTCCTTAGAAGTAATGTTTCATCCAATGTGGATACAGCTGGTTGTCCACGGATAACGGGATCATCTGCCAGGTCATTTTTCGTAAGCATCAGTTTGATTATTGGCTACCAGAGTTATAGAAAGTTGTCTTATTAGTGCCAATTCTGTCATCAGTCTCTGTATCAGTGGCTTCATCTAAAGCCATCTGAGACAGTGGGTCTGAATCCAACAAGCGGTGGCTCCGGCTGGCAGTCGTCTATGATCTCTATGGGTGATTTCACATACTCGTTACTGATGTCTCTTGGCAAGTGATTCATTGCGATGAAATCGTGATTTAAGGCTTGACTGGGTGTGATTCTGTCTTTAGGATCTAACTGCAGCATCTAAGGAGACTTAAAAAATCCTGCATGTCTTTGTACTCAGTCTTATCCTTGTCTACAATGTGTGTGAGTAGGATTTCTTTAAGATCATAAGGAACCTCATAAAAGCCCCCAGGAACACAAGATGTGTTTCAGACTCATATTTGTCTTCGGTATTTAGCCTCCATGGTCATGAAGGTGAGTCTTGGTCTTTGATAAAATAGTCCCTGGTATAAGTCCAGCCAGGACACAACCAAAAACCATAGTGATGATGTTTCCCAAAGTGGCTTCCCGGGCTCTGAAAGCTATACAGTGATACCTCTACTTATGAATGTCTCTACTTACGAAATTTTCTACTTACGAAATTTCTCAGCAGGAAAATACTGCCTCTACTTACGAAAGAAATTTCGACTTAAGTAATGTAAAAACACAGTATCTGCTGATACTCAAATCTCCCACAGGTGCCTGAACGCAACATTCTCATAGCTGCTCTGCCATTGGCTATTACCTATTAAGCATCTTCCTGGCATCCCATTGGCTAAGAGGGATGCCACTCCACCTCTGTGTGGAGCTAGATCGGTGCTTATCTTCTTCTTCTTTTCCTTTCGGCTTTTCCCTTCAGGGGTCGCCACAGCGAATCAATTGCCTCCATCTAACCCTGTCCTTTGCATCCTCTTCTCTCACACCAACTACCTTCATGTCGGTGAAGGTCGGTGCTTATGCAGTGTGCAAATATAATAACTTTTTGAGTACGTATTCACTATGGACCCCAAGAAAGTGACGGAGAAAAGAGGAAAAGAAAAGACGAAGAAAGGAGTTTTTTTGTCCGTACAAACAAAGCAAGAGATCATAGAAAAGCATGAAAAAGGGATGCGTTTCGTTGCTCTCACCAAAGAATATGGCCGTAATGCATCTACAATCACCACGTTATTAAAACAAAAGGAAGTTAAAGGAGTTTAAGGCATGGCGTGGGTGGTTGGAGAAGTTCAAAACGAGGACTGGAATTCACTCTGTTGTTCATGGTGAGGCAGGAGCGCATGAACCAAAGAGGGCAAAAAACAATGAGGACAGCAGTTAAAAGGTAAATGACCGTCATTATTATCCTTCACTCTATTCTTTGTTTTTTACGTTATGCACAACTCTCATTTATTGTGCAATAATCTAATCGTAACATGTATTTGTTACATGTTTTGATGCATTTTTTTCCTTTATAAAACATTTAAGTCGGAATTTTTGGGGGGCTTGGAACAGATTAGGGCATTTGCATGGAAAACGCGTCTCTACTTATACTATTTCTTCCGGAACCAATTAATTTCATAAGTAGAGGTACCACTGTATGTTGAAACATCTTCACTTGTTTACTGAACGAATTTATTTGGGCTAGATTAACCAATTTCAACTTGAAGGGGTGCTTCTCACGAACTAGTATTGTACTCTCCAACTTTTTTTCTGAACAAATGACTTGTATCCTCTTTAGGGCTCTCAGAGTAATTAGAATCTGTTGTACAGTCATCCTAATCTCTGACAACCTCAGTGGCATCAAAACCAGTCAGTCAGACTAGAAATACACTAGACAAATGAAGTCCATTTACAATTATGAATCAAATGGATCTGGCAGTGTCAGGTAAAAACAGCTGCTGACATGTGATCGATTGTTCTTGTCCTCCAGCTTTGGCCTCAGCAGGTCCTTAATCACGCAAATGCATTGGGTTCTCTCCACAAAAAGGATGAAGTACACAAACGCCTTTCAGATTTCAACCTCTTCTTGAGCTTGTCGAGTCATCCTGCTGGCAGCAGACAAACTGACCCAGGAAAAAACGTTCTGTATGACCTTTAAAGCACTTCAGCCATGCCTGATAAAGGTTTTTTAAAAATGACCAGCACCGCGGAAACAAAAATTGCTGATATGCTACTCAGATGTCAGTGAAACAATGACTATCAGAAAATATTCAATAAGGACTGAAGGTATTTAGTCTGCACTACCTTGTGATCCAACAGTTTGAGTGGACTGTTTGTACAGACTGCTTTTTGTGTTGCTGTACTTCAAAAAGTGGTGATATGAGCAGCAGAGGGCATCGGTCAGTCATTGCAAAGAACTCCTCTGTGGGCTTCTGGTTATGTTGACACTGAGGTTTCATCACGCAGGACGTCTGCAGCTGGATCACGTTCTACCAGACCTGCTTCAGTGCTCGTTCTTCATTCCATTCTTAGGGACTAACAGCACCATACACTGTGTGCATGCAGGGTGATCCAAACTTGAGTCACGCCTCCTCATGTTTTTTTATTTTACATATAGAAATCACATATCACGTTCCAAAATAAATTTCCTTTTATAAGAATTGCATTGAATTATGAAATCTTCAGTCCACTCAGACCAGAAGAAAGTTCTCGGCTGATGCTCAGAGGTCACTGTTATTTAAAAACCACAGTCTTTAGAACCAATAGAGGAAACCCTTTCTGACCAAAGTAATGATTTCTAATCAACTGTATGTGGACTGAGCTGCTGCCGCCCCCAAGGGAAACTGAGACTCCCTGTTGGGGTGGGATTAAATAGGTTTTCTTCTTCCCACTCATTTTCAGGCAGAATTGTATTGTTGAATTATGTGCTTTGTTTATTTGTTTGTTTACTTATTTTTTTCTTCCTTGCCTTGCCTGAAATAAATGAATAAATGAAAAATGAAATGAGCCTCGCCCTTCCACCTGACAGGCGGAGATACTGTCCACTATACTAACAAGGACATCAGAAGTTTTTGCACTTCCTTGTCAGCTGTCTGACAGAAAACTTTGTTTCCCAGAACTTTTTCTTGTAGTTCACAGCCTCATAGATCTCTGCTTTGAAGTTAACTTGTTAAACACAAATATTTTTTATCTGCAGTAGGATTATTTGGATTTTATTGGTATGTATTAACCTATGGTAATTTATTTGTGAACTACAGTGCGCCCTTGCGCATTCGGGCATCAACGCTTGAGACTTTACCTCATCACGGATTTTTGGTAGGCAGTCACGTGATACCGTACGTGCATTCTATTGGCTGATGGCATCAGGAAGTCCGGTACGTTCCGTGAGTCCCGGACTTCCATGAGACACAAAAGTGCTTTAAACAGTTGATAAGAGTGTGGGAAAAAGTAATACAGGTAGAAGGTGGTTTACTATCAGTATGGAGAGGGTCATAAACATTAAAATTACCGTAAATAAGATAGTTTGTCACTCTATCGCAGAATTTGTTATTCGCGTGTGGTTCCTGCAACGCATTAACCGCGAGGAACGAGGGCGCACTGTACTGTAATTATTATTTTTTTAAACTATCCCCAATGTATTTTATTGACCTTTTTATTTATTCCACTTTACTTGACTATTCCATATTCGCTTTTGTGCTATTTGTGATTCTTACCCTCCTTCTGTAACACAGGACATGGGATAAATAAAGCAAACCTCTAAATCTGTCAAGGCAGAAAGGGTTTGGACCCAAACACAGAACACTCATGGAGAATCTTTCAATCATATTTAATCAATAACGCAAAATTCCAGGAAACACAAAACAACTCTCAAAGTTCAGCAAACTAGACGTGCAAGCAAGGGTACGAGACAATCTGAACCAAAAGACAGTCAGGCTTAAAAAGCCTGATCATGACCAGGTGTTGAGATATCGGACAGGTGTGGAGATGAGGGACAGGTGTGGAGATGAGGGACAGGTGTGGAGATGAGACTCCACGCAAAAGTTCGGCCACTCCCCCTGCCACCCCCAGCACGGCAGAGCAGCAACACCGAACCGTGACAAAATCTACCGACCCATTAACAACCTATGATGATGGTTTGTGACTGAGCTGAAAAAAAGCCTCTCATAAGCTTAAAAACTTGGCAACCAGCCGTCTGAATGAACTTATTCATTAATATTGGAATTGTAATAATTGGAAGTGGTGTGGAAAGAAGGAGGCCGACAGTGAAAATCACAGGGGGTAGGGAGGCAGACAGATGTAATCTTTGTGGATTTATGGAGGATTTATAGAAATTATTATACCTCAAGAAATGAGCCTGAACAATAAAACAGTCTAATTCATTATCAAAACCAGAAAAAAAGCTGTAGTTATCCGCTTCAGGTCATGTAAATGCTAAAGGTCAAAGGTTATCTCTGTCATGATAATTCAATAAAAAATGAAAGGAGAGCAACGGAAGGAAGACTGACCCGTAAGATAAACAATGTAACATACAGTGGAAACGCACCTGAAGTGTGAGACTCACAAACACACACTGACGCACAAACACTGACACACAAGACCTGTGATTAGTGTGTGACACGCAGCAGTCCAACAGTCTCTTTCATCACATTCTTCACCACAGAGCTGTGAAACAAAGGCCTGAGATTAAACAGCCGTCTTTCACATTGACTCATTAGTAGCTCTGGTTTTCTCTATTCACGTTCCGTCTCTCCTCTGTGCCTCACTCAGTCAGAGCAAGGTCATTTAGGAGTCAGAGCAGAGGAGGAGGATGAGAAGGGAGAGGAAGGATGTTAAGAGAATGAAGGGATCCTCACAGCAGCTAAATCATACCCCGATGAGGATCAGACATTCAGGGGATGTATTTTCATTCTGCCTTGACTGGTCTGGAGGGACAGAGACCAGAGGCTGGACACAAAGACATTCTACGCTGAGGGAACACAGGTTACACACAAGACGCTCACTGGGACATCATATCCCCAGAACACACTCATTGTTTGTGTGTGCTATGTGATTGCATTTGACTTTCATCACCCGAGTGTGTGTGTGTGTGTGTGTGTGTGTGTGTGTGTGTGTGTGTGTGTGTGTGTGTATCTGCTGGGAGGAATAGCCTGGATCAGAACAGAGATAAGTGGGTAAGGGCTCACCTTAAATAGTAAATGAAACCCAACCGCAGCTCGACTCCACAATCAGTTACTGATATTTAAATAATTCCCTGCTGGTTATATTCAAATTAAATTTGAAATTCAGTCTAGAAAATGTAGAAAAGCTACACAATGATTTCACGTTATTTTTGACAAAGTCCAAAGAGATATCTTCAAATTGCTTCAAATTTGACAAATTCTTTTTGTTTACTCTTAGAAATGCAATGAACAGAATATAATCCTTAGATCATGCTTTACATGGTTGAAACCTGAAATGGACATTGTTTCAATATTGGACAATTTTGCACTCAAATGTAAAATAATCGACAACTAATTTTCTTTCAGTCAATGATGTGATGAATTATCTAATTATGGCAGCAGTGCAGAGAGAGAAGCCAAGAAGTAAAGTGTGTGTGTGTGTGTGTGTGTGTGTGTGTGTGTGTGTGTGTGTGTGTGTGTGTCTTTTAGAGAGCGAGAGCAAGAAAAGAGTGTGTGACAGGGGATGAAGGCAGAGGGGAGAAACCACAAACCCTACAGTCTGAATGCTGAAGGCAAACCATTCATCTTTCCTCTCATATGCTCTTCTGGGCTTCAATCCCAGTCCCTGTGTCTCTCTCTGTGTGTGTGTGTGTGTGTGTGTGTGTGTGTGTGTGTGTGTGTGTGTGTGTGTGTGTGTGTGTGTGTGTGTGTGTGTGTGTGTGTGTGTGTGTGTATCTACCCACATATGGAGAGTAGTCTGAATGATGAACATGATCTCCATTGCAGCAGAACAATACTGTTTCTAAATAGGACATGAGAGGCATTCATCCTGCCGTCTCTCGCTGTGAATGGGGGGGAACTGGCGCTTGTTTGCGGGGGCTGAGGCTTCCCGTGTGCAATGAGGCAATCTGCTGCAGGTGATACTGATTGTGTGTGTGTGTGTGTGTGTGTGTGTGTGTGTGTGTGAGGATCGGTGCGTGAGTGGTCTACGTGCGTCGGAAGTATTTGCTCCATCAATCAGATGCTTATTCAGAGGATTCTAGGTGTGGCTCTTGCAGATGGGCAGGAGGCACGGAGCAGCTGGGTGATTGCCTGCCCCCCCCCCCACCCCTCCGGCATCACCTCTGCTCTTAGGCCACCAGGACTCGCTCTCATACACCTGCTAGAGGCGTGCCTCTGGAGCTTTTCACACCTGGATCTATTTAATTCCCACAAACCACAACATCACTGCTCCTGCGTGTGGCGGCGAGGAAGAGCGTGGTGAATATCACCACACCAGTTAATTAACCATGAACAACGGCAGCCCTACATTCTGCCGTATGACCCAAATCCATCATCGATGACGAATCACGACTCGTTTCATAAGGGAGAAGAGTCGCCGGCAAAGTGGTGCTGGTGAACATCAGTGTATTTAGTGAAGACTCAGAGAGAATAAATGATTTGTTTTGTGTGTTTTGTTGTGTGCAGACCCCAGGAGGAGCAGTTTAGAGACAGCTAATGAGGAGCCAAATAAATACATATTAAACAATATCCTCTTCTGGCAAAACAAATAGTTCCTCCTACTTCTGCCTCAATAGGTCTGCCCCTTCACCACCAACCCACGTGACACCAGCGTGGAAAACCAACACATCTTTATAAATTTTACTAATAGAATTATATGTTTTTTTGTGCTCACAGCCTCCTAACTCTAACAATGTTTCCAGGTACAGTGCACCCTCGTTCTTTGCTGTTACTGGAAGGAACCACACGCGATTAATGAATTCCGCAATAAATGACTATTTAACTATTTATCTTATTATTTATGGTAATTTAAACGTTTATGAACCCTCCCCATAAGGATATTAAACCACCTTCTATCTGTATTACCTTGTCTCACACTCTTATCGACTTCCGAGTGCACTTCCGGATGCCATCAGCCAATAGAATGCGCGTACAGTGTCACGTGACTGCCTACCAAAAATTTGCGATGAGGTGAAGTCGCGACCTTCGATACACGACTGTGCGAGGACGCACTGTAGATTTAACTCACATGAAGAAGGATAAACAAGCAGTAGAACATTAAAACATCAGATTAACATTAGCTATGCAGACAGTTACCACCAGCAAAGAATAAACATCATACACTTATTATAGACTGACTGTGTTTAAAAACTATTTAAGACAGGTTTTTAGCAAACAGGAAGAAAATAGAATAGAATGGAATAGAATAGAATAAAATGCCTTTAATGTCATCATACACAAGTGTACAACAAAATTCTTAAGACAACTCTCGGTTCAAGAATTCTATTCTATTCTGAAAATGTAAAGTGAATCATGTAAAAAAAACATCTCTGGACGTGGTAACAAAAATCTGTAAAGATTTAGTATTAACATGAAAGTGAGTATGTGTGGGTGGACTAAAGAACCTTCTGACAAGTAATGAGCAGAACCAGCACAGTTTGAAGGTGACAACAGGTGTGACTCACCTTTCCTCTTGGAGTCCCGTCTGACGCTGCTGGGCCTGACCGCTGGCTGTAGCTCTGTCTCTGTTGACATCCTCAGAATCCAACTGGACTGATACTCCGCTCCGCTTGGCTCCGAAGGGATCCGGTGGGCTCCGAGGGTCCAGTTCACAGTGTCAGTGCCGGCTGTGTGTGTGGGGGCGCCGGGTGTGTGCGTGCAGGCGCCAGGTGTGTGCGTGGGCACACAGGCTCATGGGAGAGGGATGGGCTTCAGCCCTGACACAACATCCCACACACAGCCGCAGAGAGCTGGGGAGGGAGAGAGGAAGAAAGAGGGTTTGCTTCAGTTAGGCGTGTTTAAACTTGGCAGGAGAGAGCTAGCAAGAGTTCTCAGCGAGTGTGAGAATGAGTTTGTTTTCTAAGGGGAGCCTTGAGTGCATGTTGCCCATGGTAACATATTGGAGGGACTTGCTCTACACTTCTTCCTCCAAATCTAAAATGTGCTTCTGCAAGGACAGAGCTGGAAAAACACTCACACCTCTTTAAATCACTTCCTTCTTATATTATGTAGGAATATAAGAAAATTATGACAGGAATCCTATTTTTTATCAAACAAATATAATCATGCAAGAAAAATTGACACAAGCAGTCAGATGACCCTTAATGTGTTATTATTATCAATGGAAAAGACAGGTACAACTAATAATTCATAGCATATAAATTCACTTCCACGTCTCATGTGTGACGGGTCTTTGTAACCCCAGCGTTCCGCATCCCTCTTGCCCATCTGCTGCTGCTTTATACTGAACCCTGAGCCTAAAGCACCCGGAACTGTCATGTAAATTCAAGAAAGCATGCAGACACATTTACTACTGACGAACTTCTTTATTACGCAGCGACGCTGAAGTGTGAAACAGTAGGAGGTAGCTGCAAGTGGACGAGCTGGATAATGAATCGGACTCCTTAGACTACCAGGCTTGACCTCTTATTCCCTCGCTGTCTCCGTCTAACAGTGGTTGAGAGCAGACTTGAGCAAAACGGAAAAGACTGGTGTATCTTTAGAAAGAAGGAAATCTCTCTTACCCCCCCTCCCCCCCACTATCACCCCCCCCCCCATTCTACGGTGTTTCTGTGTGAATAGGAGGCCCCTGTGAGCCTCGGGCGAGAACAGATGAATTGAAAGGCTTTTAATTTGCTGCAGACAGAACAGAACAGAGTCCATTTAATTCTGCCAGCAGAGGCCATGTCGGCAAAATGCTGACAATATTCTTTATCTGGTCCAAACACACTGGAAAAGTGTGAGTCACTCCAATTACAGGCATTATCAGCAGCACTGTTCCACCAAATGGAGGGAGAGAGAGTAAGTATGAAGAGTGGGGTTAGAGGGAAGAGAAATGAACAGAGTGGAAAGAAAGTGAGGGGTGAGGGAACATAGAGTGGGTGAGTAAGATAATGAGCAAGGGGTAAAAGCGGCGAGAAAAAAAGCCCAAGTAAGTAAGATCAGAACAGGCTTCAGTCGTAACCCTGAACATGTCCCCTCTGTCCCTCTCTTCCTGTTTTGTTCTTTGAATTCATTCTTCTTCTAGCTGTGAAGTCTTTCAGGCAGCATCTGGAGCTTGTGTTAAAAAAAAAAAAACAGTTAATCCTCGACTTGGACAAGAAAAGAGGCAGTCTCAAAAAAAAAAAAAACCCTCGCTGCCTTTAACCCAGACGATAACAGCTTTCAGTTCTTCAGCAACAAAAGATTTAAAGACGTATTTCTGTTGCTTTACATGAAATATGTAATTCAAAACATGTATCAAGAAAAAAAAATGGTTGAGATGAGTTGTGAGCTCATGTTCTATCTGCTAAATTACTCCTATGAGACTCCTACTCACTTAATTGAAGAAGTCCAACTCGTCCAACCATTGCGAGCAAAAAGAGTCACATATCAGCTGGTGAGAAACGAGGCTCTGAGGCTAAAAAATGAAAAATGTGCTGCGGCATCACTCTCCAGGCTGCTCCAAGGCTCCAGACATATGGTTGTTTCTCCAGAGAGCCCTGGAAGACTTCTGCTTCTAAGCTACAGTCCCTGCAGGGAAGAACAAGCTAATTTCTCAGAGAACCGGTCCATGTCTGGCTTCAGCCGTACAAATCCCCTGCCTCCAGAAAACATGAAGGAGAGAGCAGCACCATCAAAAGCCATCGTGAACACTGTAGTGGCGGTTTGACCTGGAATCAGCGTGCAAAGCTAAAAGTAGCAGCGAAGATGGCTGTGAACAGAGCTCAGCGTGTCTGGCTTTAGACGCCAATCTGACGCCAGACCAGAGGAGAAAGAAGGGAAAGGAACAAACAGTAAATTGGATGTCTGTAAATGGGGTACTGCCAACAGGCACAAGAGTGTGTGTGCGTGTGTGTGTGTGTGTGTGTGTGTGTGTGTGTGTGTGTGTGAGTGTGCACACACACTCTATTACGTGTGACTTGATGAACAGGAGGCTGCCAACAAGCAGCTTAATGCCCAGAAATCATATGCAGCTACAGTAAAGCCAACCAGGAAACAGGAAAGAAAACGAAAAAGAAAAGGGAGAGGTGGATCGGTTGGTGGTGGGGAGGGTAGTGCTGGCTCTAAACACCCCCCCTCCTCCCGTCTCTCTCCTCCTACCTCCCACTCTCAGAGTAATTTTGTTCTGTCCATCAGGCTCAGAGTTAGATTAACAGCTCTACTCATTTGGCTCTCCTGCCGTCTCCATAATGAATTATCATAGAGAAGCTCCTCTACAGTATCGTTCTATAGACCTGCTCTCTTTCCATCCTCTGACTTTTACCCCCTCCTCCTCCAACCCCACCTTCACCTTCGCCACCTTTGTATTCCAACACCGACGCAGATGCCTTATCTGCAGCGTTATGTTGTAGTCGTTGATGAATAACCACGGCCGCGCGTATCAAAGGTCATCCCAAGTTACATTCTGTCATGATTCAGATGTCTGTACGATAAATGAACAGGCTTTCAAATTAAAACGCAGATGCATTTAAATGCTCCCCCATTTCAGGCAGCTAGTTAGTTAATAGCACCTTTAAATGTCAGCTTATAGAATAATAATGTTCACAAGGCAAAGACCAAAATAAATGTCGAGCAAAGCAATTTCTGCTTAAGAAAACAAAACAAAAAACAAAACAAAGACATAATTCAAAAGCGATTTAAAACTCAGATTATGACACATACCAGTGTGAGACCTGATCTGACCTGAAATCAGCCGAGGGAGATGAGAGGACTGGACGCAACGATGGACGAAGGAGCAGACAGACTGAGTGCGCTTGGAGAGGACTAAAGACCGTAAACTGAGGGTCAAAGTTCAGCGTCGCACCCAGATTATACGATGATGCATTACTTTCCATTTCCCCATACTCAGCGAATAATTAAACAGGTGCAATCTTCATCTTACATTTATCTATTAGCAAAGAATAAATAAAAAGTAACAAAGATTGTGCTGGCTAAATGTGTGGACGACAGATAAAGATAATGAGCAGGGAAGAGGAAACTAAGAAAGTGATCAATAAGACGTTAAAGTAGGTAGAAGCTCATCACATAAAATAATGCTGCGCCCTTGATGAAATCTTTATTTAGATAATTGGCTAGGGCAATTTTCACGATACAGCCAAAGTATATTAAGCTTCTGAATGATAGATTAAAACACATAAAATGATTTATTTAAGTCATTTCAAACTGTTGCTGCTGCTCCAGATCGTCGTTCCTTTGATTAACAGTCAAAAAGCATTCAAAAGATTAAAAATAATAATGTCTTCTTAAATGATGACTAGAGGTGATTATAGTGAAACTAGGAAGAGATTAGAAATTGAGATTACGAATACTGTATTTGTTATCAGGGACTGACGCTGCCTGGGTAGAAGGTAACAAAACTACGTTTTTTTTGGATGGAAACACGTCAGTGATGGATCACAAACCAATACACAAAAACTTATACTCATAGTCATCATTATCAAGTTCCTGCTCTATGTGAATTCTTCCAACACTGAGTAGCTCCATTTAAAGATCGGCACAATCTGACATTACACACACTTTACCATTGAGAGCCGCTCAATATCTGCTTCTGTTGCTCTGGATATTTGCTTTGTCACCCACAGCTCGCCAGGGTCATGTTCAGCCCATTTCAGGGTCTCAGAACAAACAATATGAAACCTTAATACAAAATGAAATCAACACTGGTAACTTAACACAGCAAACTTAGTTCAGACCCGGCTGAAATGAGGAAAGTCCACACAACATAAACTCTTCCAGTGCAGTAACGGCAGCAGAATGTTACCAAACCACCAGATCTCTGCCCCAGCTGAGGCCTGACGTTCAGGCCTGTGCTCCAAACACGCTTTTATGACACTAATCCTTCCACCTCCACACCATGTCACACCCCAGCACTAAATTTCAGACCTTTTAAGTTCTCTTGAGGTTGCAGCAACACAATAAAACTGTATCTTAAGTGGATAAATCTGTGCCAAGTACAACCAGCGCCTGAAGATTGTTACTGCAGCTGTCTGATGGTTCAAGCAACCAGCGACTGCAGCAGACTTGGAAGCCTGCGAGCACAGCAGCGCAGCTAGTTCAGCAGGCACTCAGCCAGACTGCTAGGCAGCACACAGCAGACCACTGCAAGACGGAAACGCAGCAGCGCTGCTCTGGGAGCTGGCTCCGTGTCCGTTTGAATGACTGGAAGAAAGATTCAGGAGCAGAAGCTGCAGCAGGAAAAGGCATCTCAATCAGCATGGAAGACAAGGATAGCGCCGCCGACCAGTGAGAAACAACAGGATGGCATTTCTATGTAGATGTATTTGTCTAATAGCAGGATGCAGAATCTGGAGTTAAATCATCATTTTGGTAAAACAGACACGCTAAAAGTAAAGCACAAGCACAATTTCCCCTCCAACACTCTCCTACAAGACGTAATAGTGCACATGACAACAGATTCACATGAATGTGCTGACTGCAAATGAACACAAGTCATGAACACACACACACACACACACACACACACACACACACACACACACACACACACACACACAAACACATTCAGAAACACAGGCTTCGTGCAACCTATTTACAGACACATGGCTGTAGAAATCAAAGGGATATGCTTTCTTATGGGAATTCCTGCCTTCTCATGTTTTAAGGGGAAAAAGTATGAAAACAAATCTCTTTCTGCCTGTGCCTCCCCAGTGTGTGTGTGTGTGTGTGTGTGTGTGAGAGTGAGAGTACAAACTACAGCTGTGGAGATGCCTTTATGATCAAACCTGCTCTCTGACTCCACCTTTCAGTCAGTCTGATCTCCCAACTGTCTGATTTAAAGCCACTCTGCTATTCCACTACATCAGTATCCATACTCCTCTACCACAGCCACCTCTTCAAATCACTTTGCAGATTTCTCACTTCAGATGGTCTTCACATCCAGATTTGCATCATTCAGACATTTATGATGAGAAAAAAGGCGGGCAAATGTCAGAAATGTGGGACCGTATTGTATTATTGTAATCATCATTTAAGCACATTACAGACAGAACTAAGAAAAGGCTTTGCAAAGGTAGCAAAGAAGCTACTCGTAGCCTAGGGTCCTGTTCACAGCCTCAAAATGATATATTCTCCCGTTGAAATCAGCAGGTCTCCACCAGCTCTAAAGCTACAAGTCACTCTTTGCCCTGAAAACCCCATCATCACTGAGCTGCAGACTATTGTGGTGCTGGACACTTCAAAGTGTCCACTCAACAGGATGTGGAAGCCCCGCAGCCCGTCTGGACCCTCCACAGAGTCCACAGTGAGTGATCGATTCACTGAGTGTGGAGAGGAAAACAGGAGGATTCTGATGCATAAAAATAGAGCCGGAGCCCGGCGGAGCAGAAGACTGAGACTTAATGAGGGATGCAATCATCAATTATTCAAAACACTTAATCATGGTGTTGAGCGACCCTGTTGCACAAACATACACACACACACACACACACACACACACACACACACACACACACACACACACACACACACACACACACACACACACACACACAGGGAGACATGGTACTTTTCAAACTGGGCCTCTTAGAGCAAATACTTAGACACAGATAGATGATGACAAGGAAGGAACGGTAAAGGAAAGGTCTTTGTGTGTCTATAACAACAAGATGATTCACAAAATAGAGTCAGTACAGACAGTACACACATACAGTTGTTTACAGCAGCAGATGGGAATACATCAATGTACATTAAACACATACAATGTAAAAATTTTAAAAAATTGCAGGGATCCCTCGTTACTCGCGGTTAATGCATTCCAGGAACCACCTGCAAATAACAAAATTCCACGATACTGCAACAAAATATTTTATTATTTTCGGCAATTTAAACATTTATGAACCCTCCCCATACTGATATTAAACCTCCTTCTAATCTGTATAACATTTCCCAACACTCTTATAGACTGTTTAAAGCACTTTTAAGTGTTTCGTGAGTTCCGTGAGTCTCGGAACGCAGCGCACTTCCAGATGCTGTCAGCCAATAGAATGCGTGTACGGTATCACTTGACTTCTTCTTTTCCTTTCGGCTTTTCCCTTCAGGGGTCGCCACAGTGAATCAATTGCCTCCATCTAACCCTGTCTTCTGCATCCTCTTCTCTCACACCAACTACCTTCATGTCTTCTTTTACAACATCCATAAACCTCCTCTTTGGTCTTCCTCTAGGCCTCCTGCCTGGCAGTTCAAAACTCAGCTTCCTTCTACCAATATTGCTTGACTACCTACCAAAAATCAGCGATGAGGTGAAGCCGGGCATCTTGAAGCGTGAATGGCCGACGGATTACTGTGCATATCTTGTTTCCCTTTGGGCCGTGCCAATCACAAAACACACATGGTGAGAGCACAATATTGAAGCCGTACTGTCTTTGTCCACATCAAACACATCATGTTTATGAATGACACTTTAAAAGCCCTACATTCCTTCAATCATGGGGGGTCCGTGCATCAACAAGCATCTATCAGCATGTGGTTCTTGTATTGGAGCATGATACTCTTAATCTCTTCTAATAGCGCAGTTCTGTTCAGTTGATGTGCTTTTAAGTGTTGAAAGAAAGGCAAGCTGCAGAGGATGGCAGAGGACTTGAGCAGGCAGTGACTAAGAGAAGCTAAGGATGCTCCAGGCTAAACCTTCAACAATGACAGCCCCAAACTAACTTCACTTGCAAGCCGCTGGCGAAAGCCTGCCTGAGCAGTTCGCTGCCAGCTACTTGTACCAAAACACACATCTAGAGGAGCCAGCGGCTGAGCTTTATCGAACCCTGCCTTTCAGTCCGCCTGCGCTACGAGGGGTACAGCCGGAGCAGAGGGGGAACGTCTCAGCTCAATCTACTCCTCATCAACCCTCGGGATGGATCCCACAAGGAATACAAGTACATCTTCTCCGCCGCTTTCCCCCATACTGCCTCCTGCTACGAGTGGCCATCAGTCAGTCACAGTTCCTGTCTTCCTCCATGAGTCTAATCGCCCACGTACACCACAGTCACCACTTAAGACGCAGACAGCCAAATAAAATCAATCTTTACAGAGTGTCCGTGTTTAATAAGCTCCTGCTGTTCCTTAAGGACTCAACATGATCACACACACACACATGCCTAGATAGAGACCGCACTCTCTGATGTCATCGGTAGACTTTGAGTCAATCGCCACAGGATTGTCAGATTTCATTCATATGATTTGCATAATTTCCATTTGTGAATAGAAAATCTTTGAACTTTCCAGACACACACGCACATACACACACACACACAGACTTTGGCAAAGTGCAAAAATGTCGGGCTGCATGTGAATTCTGTGGAAGTTCCTGGGGGTGAAGCCTTGTGTCGGTTCTTGAAATAGACCCTTTTAGCACCCTACGGTCTATTGGACTGCTAGTCTGTCTGAACCCTCTTTGAGAGTAGAGGGGTTATTGGCATTCACTTCCCAGCGGGCTCTGAGTCAATATAAACCTCTGGAAACTCAGAAAAGGCTGCAAGTGTTTCTCAGTGTGTGTTTGACAGAGAAATAAAGAGAGAGGGGGAGAGAGGGAGGGAGAGAGGGAGAGGGAAGAAGAATGGGCGTTTAAAATTCAAGACATTTTCTCCATCTGTAATGAGGCATCTGAATGACGTCATTTGTTCAGACGTGCGCCACTTGTAAATACAGTTTGGTGCAGTTACACTGGTCCACACACACACACACACACACACACACACACACACACACACACACACACACACACACAAACACACACAAACACACACATGTATATCTGACACATCCTAGCTTGTGTGTAAGTGATTGTGTCTGCATGTAGTGAATGCGGTACAGGTAATGATGGTGTACTAAAGCAGAGTCCCACCCCGTCGGGGCCCAGCCTCTCAGTGTCATCCATCATAGCGGAGCCGCTAATGATACCAATGCATACACCGGCACAGAGGGCCGGGAGAGCTGGGGAGAAGTGAGCGGAAAACACAAAAAGGAGGACAGGGATAGAGGTAGAGGAGGAGAGAGAGCCACAGAGGAAGACTGCTGTGGGGGAAAAGAGGCAGCTGGGATTAGAAGAGAAAGACGAACAAGAATTCTGTCCTTATTACTGCACTGTAGTCTATTTTATATACAAATCCCTGTCGTTTTAATATAGATAATTTAAATTTGCATTGAGAGAAAGAAAGGGGAGGAGGGAGAGGAGGAGGACGGGGAGGGGAAAGAGAGCTGGTAGAGAGGAGGCAACCAGCATGAAGAGGGAAGGAAATGTGCTGTCACAGGCTGAGGAGTCTAAGAGTATCTGTGTGAGTGGAATAGGAAATCTGATTCTCCTCCTCCTCTCTCTCTCTCTCTCTCTCTCTCTCTAACTCTCTCTCTCACACACACACACACACACACACACACACACACACACACACACACACACACACACACACACACACACACACCAATATCCAGTGCCAAACACACAAAGAGGCTCATTGCATCTGGGTGGATTAATATTTAAGGTCTGTGGATGCTCCCTGTTTGGCTCAACAGAAATAAGACTTAGGTTTCCACCGCTACAGATTGGGGATCAGTTTTGGTGATGGCCCAATAGAAAACTACCAAACCTCTCTTTTCTGTGAGACAAATCTAAAAGAAACACCAAAGAGTCGTCTTTTTTCAGACTCACTAGCAACACACTGCTGGTAACGTTATAATGAGGTTTAACACGAGACAAACATTTATACACATCCTTTTAGAGAATGGCTATCAAATGGAGCTGGAATCAAGGACCATTTTTGTTTATTGAAATTTTTCTTCAATAAATGTAAAAAACTGATTCAAGTATGACATGTTCTTCAAAGCACCAGACATGCTGTCCACAAGTCATTTCACTTTGCTGCTGATAAGTAAAGGGTTCTTCTAAAACACACTCATGACAGTGCAATCCAAAACAAAGAGTTTAGATTTTCTAAATTTGTCCCTCAATGCAAACCCCTGTATTTTCCAGACTACCTTGGTCTCATTTAGTAATATCGGAGACAGAAAAGGCTGGTGCTCTTCTTTTCTGGTTCTGATCTTATTCCCAAGACACATCATCCTCTTTAGTTCCTGGAGCGAGATGAAGGCCAGCAGGGCTGTGAAATTAGCCTATTAGATGCCACCACCAGCGAAAGGAGAATATGCTAATAAACAGCAGATTAAGATATGTAGCTGGGGGCGCAACCACACACACACACACACACACACACACATACACACACACACGCACATGCATAGACACACATATACCTTAAATTCTACAAATTTAGACTCTTAAATTATAACAGTATATCTCTAGAGCAGAGAGAGCTGATGAGGCTACGGGTAATGAAGGTTATTTCTTGTATGTGTATGTGTGTGTGTGTGTGTGTATGTGCGTGTGTGTGTGTGAGTGCGTGTGTGACACAGAACTGCATCTGCTGCAGGCAGACAACACAGGTAAGGAAATCACTCCCTGTCTTTTTTCTCCATTTTTTCATCCCGTCTTTCTTGTTACCCCAATGTTACACAAACAGGTGCAGCAGCACCCCCCCCCAAACCCCACCTTTCACCTCTCCTCCCCTTTCACCACCTCCTTTAACAACCTGCACTTGAAAAATATTATCCCTCCCTTCCCCTTTGTCTCTGTTCCTCTGTGTTCCTGCCTCCTGATTGCTCATCTTTCTTCATTGCTGTGTGTGCCTCTGTCCCAGGGCTCACCATCTGTACGGTAACAGGTGTCCTGTGTGTGTGACTGATGTGTTTGTTACCTGTAGCGCTGCCTGCAGCCACCGCCAGAATGGAGAGTAGCTGTCTTTGCCTATAAGCCTCCTGACCTACTAGCGACAACCCGTTTTTGTTTTTTTTTTCTGTTCTCCAACTCCCTCAGCGTCTCCTTCAGATGGCGACGAGATGAAGAGAAGAGCAGGAAATGAGTGGTGTAATGAGTTGGGAGGAAACAGCAAGCTGTCGCGTATTTGTATGCGTTTGTGTAAGTTTGTACCTGCTATGTTTGCGGGGGTACGTTCACTGTGGTGGATTTGGGGTAATTAGTCCCGCCAGTCTACAGTTTGACTGTTAGTTTGTGTGTGTGTGTGTCTGTGTGTGTGTGTGTGTGTGTGTGTGTGTGTGTGTGTGTGTGTGTGTGTGTGTGTGTGTGTGTGTGTATGTGTGTGTGCTCTCATTAGTCTCATAGGTGAGTGATTAAATCCCCCTCAACACCTGGAAGTGTTCCTCCGATTCTCCAACCCTCTCATCTCTGTTGTTGTCTTAATTTACAACCAAACCCTGGCCCAGTAACAACACTGGGCTGAGGATGCGCTTTACACATCTCACAACACACACACAGACACACAGACACACACACACACACACACACACACACACATTATTACTTTTTGCAATAGCTCCTCGTGGAGTCTGTAAGATTGCTGGATCCATCCATCTACTAAAGTAATGGCTTTGGGGCTTTTACAAATGCAGCTAGATTCCATTATTAAATGGTTCATAATGATTGTATTGAAGCAGGAGGCTGTGGCTCAGGGTCGACAGTTTAACCCCTGAAGTGCGTTTGAGCAGGATAATGCACACTGGTAGGTCCGGTCATCTGTAATCTGTGTGTGAGAGTTGAATGAGAGGGTAAGTGTAGAGCAGTGATCGTCACACACCTCCAGAGATCCTCCACACCTCCTGAGTACTACTAGCCTTGTGGAAATGTCCCTGCATTGATTTTGTAATTGCTTTTTTTTCTGTAATCCTATTGCATAAACAAAAAGTAAACATATATATACATATTTTGTTTAATACATATAGCATTTAAATATATGAGAGAGGATAACCAATAAACATGTTTTATTTCCTATTATCATGTGGTCAAAGACAAGGAGTTGACAGGAGATTTTCCTGCATGTTACAAACTTCAAACATACTGAACACATAATATCTCACCTCACCACAGTTTCATGTGGGGATATTGAGTTCTTGAGTGGCCTCACATATAGTGTTGCAATGACATTTGTAAAGGGAAGCTGCCACAGAGTATATGTGGTGATATAGCTCAATTTACCATTTCTGGATGCTCAGTTTTCATTGCCCTGTTTGGAGTTGGAATGGGAGATAACGGAACATTAATTCAGTTTTCTTTGTTGTCTGTTTCTGGTACCTGTTATAAATGTGCAGCCGGCTTAAGGAGGGTTTTCCTTACATCACATCTGATGTTTTTCGAAAATACAGAATTATGTGTCATGCACCAGTTTGACAATGGAGAGGACTGGGCTAAAAGCGAAGTATAAAAAGACTGAAACCACTAAGAAAACTTCTTTGTGCTTCACTATTGAACGCTGTTTTGGAATCTCAAAGAGAAGTGGTGAAGTACCGTCACATATTCATGTCCTCAATACTCTGATAGGCTGCAACTGTTAGCTGCTTTTCTTGTTTTTTGATTTGCAGTTGAAGCTTTAATGGGCGTCACACCCACAGAGAGGATCAGGAATGCTCATCCCCAGTTTCCAGCATGACGCTTTAACTTCAATCTCCTCACATGTATGTGAAGTGCAATTTATATGGAGGTAGCAACAGCTATCTGAACAATAATGTGGTTGAGATTTTTCTTTTCCTATATTGCCCTGCATTGCAGTGGGGGAAAATAATCAATAAAACATTTTTACATTAAGATCTGACAGGAGAAACATCTTGCATTGTAAAATGGGTGAATCCACTCTATTTGCTGGTTTATTAACCTGGTGCTGCCGGAGCTTTCAAATTAAAATGACAATTCTGATTTAAGCCAAGGGAGCTGCAAAGTCAGACTATTTTTGTGATTTTAGAAACACTTAATTTCTGCGCTTATTAAAAATATCACAAAAACCACATTAACACAAGGACAGGCATGTCCACCAGAGGCCTATAAAACAGGGACAGGATAGAAACAGTGGGAATCCAGCGGGGGACTGATGAGGATGGAGGGACGAGGTATGGCTACTGGAACATGGCACCAGTCATAGATCCAAACATCCAGTCAGAGCAGCAGAGAGGAGAAAATGAAACATTCACCTGCATCCAATCACAGGAGGAGGAAGCATGTTACAGGAAACCATACAGGAAGTCTTAGCACCTCCCATTTGGTCATTTAATAAAACATACAGACAGAGTTTCAGCCGGCACACAATCATATGGTCAATTGTATGAGGCTGCTCTGATATTATTATTGCATGCATGTCGCTCAGGGCTCAGATGTGATGGATGTCAGCGCTGTAGCTAATAAATTGCAGAGGTCAATCCATTCCGGTGAAGAGGTCCACTCTCAGTGAAGGGCACCTGATAGACAATACAGCTTTCAAATATTCCCTTCAGCACACATTTCCATTCATTCCTTGGAAGGTCCATTTATCAGACTGGGGATCATTAAGCTGTTCTCTCAGCAGAGCTCTGGTCCAGGCCGGTGTGAGGGGAACTCATTTGAAGGGCGATTTACAGCAAAGGCCAAGGTAAGAGTCTGTTTTCTCCAGATGAGTGGAGACTCTCCAGAGAGAGTGGAAAAGGTGAGACAGTGGACTCATCGCCAGCTCGGAAACTCATTAGACTTCCACACCAACGCATCGGGGCACAAACACGGGCCCTGGCGGTGGGGTGCAGGTGAAGGCTGGGCGGGGCAGATCTCAGCAGCAGGTAGAATGACTAATAACAGCAGGGCTCACTGAGGCACACCAGGCAATCACAAATATTTCTCACCTCACTACCCCCTGTCTCTCACTTCCTGCTGCTCCTTCTTTATTCCTCCCAATGTCATTCACATCATTCTGCACTCCTCCTTTCTAGATGGCTTCATTACCTTTTCCTTCCAACCTGAGTTTTTATGATACTTTTTTTCTCTCTTTTGCCCAGAAGGACAGAAATGCCTGCTGTAGCACTTTGCGGCTTTACGGTGTGAAAATGTTGCTTAAGGAACACACTCCTTATAGACGGGTTCCCCGCTGAAGGAACCGTCATACTGTACCTGGTTTGCGTTCTCTCCTGTAATGAATAATGGTGTCTTATCACTTTTAAAGCATGTTTTTAACAGGTGGTTGAAGCCATGTGAAGATGCATAATTAAAATACTCAAAAATGTTAAATTTGGAGGAAGTACTCCTCATATCAATTCCAAATAAGCCTCCAGCACATATTTCTGTCATCTCCAACCATGGCTGTAAAAAAAGTCTGTGTGAATGAAACCATCAAATCAGTTCACAGTCATTTAATCTTGCAGCTCTTAGATCTTGCCCATTCCATTAACCCAGCTTCACGTGCACACACACAGACACACACACACAGAGTGAGCATGGTCTATGGTTGAATGGGTGTTCTTTTAAAACCCTCATTCCCAAAGAGTACCTATCCCAGTCCTCAGGCCGGAGACCGTTATGGATGGAGAGGAGTCGTTATCTGAAAGCACTGCCTGATAACTGAAGGTTGGCTGTTTTAATGTTCTGATATAGAATGGGTAGGTCAGTGTGTGTGTGTGTGTGTGTGTGTGTGTGTGTGTGTGTGTGTGTGTGTGTGTGTGTGTGTGTGTGTGTGCGTGCACGCGCACATGTGTGTGAAACTCAGTCGTGTGTGTCACTCTTGAAGATGCTCAGTGAAACTTGATCTAGGAGCACAAATGACCCAAAAGCAGGTGATTGAATCCTCCAAGAGAACCTCTGAGAGACTCCTGATTGAAAGACTGACCCCCCTAGCACCACTGCCCACACACACACACACACACAGTGATTGAATGCAACTGGATCCCTCAGTCTTGGCAATGCACTGTAAATCCAGATGACACATGAACACACACAAGCCGATACTTAACATCATAAGTTAAAGGGACAGTAAAGTCAAAATGAACCAGCTGTATTTTTTGAAGTACATAATTAAACAAACGTTTTGGTGGCTTTAATATTTTTTTATGATCAATGGGGACCTTGGACAAACAAAATATATCATAAGTTACGATGCGCTCCCTCACATTATGTGACTTTATATAAATATACGGCAAGCGACAACTTATTAATCAATAAATCATCTCAAATGAAGATGTATCGCTTCATCGATCGTATTGTGCTGTAATGACTGCCCTGACTGATGAAGCGACATGTGTCGTCGATGACGCATGAACCCACGTGACGCTGCTGCTGCAGCACAGATTTTAAGGTTTCCTGACACCAGGGATGATACCAGACATCTGGAAATTTTTTAATTTTTATTTTCTCATAATGATAGACAAAATATATATTACTTTAAAATGAGTTTACTGCCCCTATAAATAAAAGATTTTGACACTGAGAGTCAACACCCAAATCTGCAGGTCAATAAAAACTAAATATGAAACACTAAAATGATGCAATTTCAAGGAAAACATCCCGGCGCGGTGGTTAAACATGCTGGTTGTTCACTCTAAAATCAATGATGTGATTGCAAACTGAAGGAGACGAGTGCCCACAAACAAACCAGTAGCAGGCCACAGACACACACTCTGTGGGTCACACTACAACCAAACCCCAGTAAACGCTGGAGTTGAACAGGGGAGGATCCTAATGGGATGTTCATGTTGCTGTGTTGCTGCCGTATAAGTAGGCAATTGTCTGCTAACAGCCACAGGCTTAGCCATAAGAACTTTATAAGCTGATACATTATAAAAAGCTCCTTACTGTGTGGTCTGTTTCGTAGTCTTCTATCCACGAGTATTAAAAAATTGCTTAATGCAGATTTAAGCTACTTTAGTCTTTCGTGAAATGAGTGGTACAGCTGCATTTTATCTTCTGTAAACGCTTGTCTAATAAATATATCCTTACTAGCGCTAAAGCTCCACATTTACAGCTTGATCTGCAGCGCAGCGCCGTGCTAACTAACTCTGGGCTAATCGGAGGAGTTTAGTGATGGCAAAGTAATTTCATCTTTATTCCAAATGTGTATTTATGTCTATGTGTGTCAAATCCTCTTATAGAACGACTGGTAAACATGTAAAAATGCAAAAAAAAAAAAAAATGATGCCAGTGGAGGAAAGCTCTGATGTTCTGGTACAAAATCATGGCACCAACAACACTGATTAATAGTTGTTTGAGTCTCCTCTAAACTCCTCAGTTCATTTTCCTCCAGTACATAAACTTTTTTTTCCATTACAAGTCTTTTTGTGTCTTAAAACGTTATTTGAGTTTATAAGTTAGTCGTTAAAGACAGAGTATAGTAGGAAGTGGCAGAGAAATATAAATAAACCGCAGACGTTTCCCACTGTTGCTTTAATGCCTTGTGTAAAAAAAAAGAAGAAAAAAACCAATGACATTTTGATCATTTTTATGTTTCCACCTTAATTGAAAGTTAACTTGGGTTATGACTTGCACGGATTTCATGACCCATGAAACCACATAAAGCTCCACTACATCAGTTCTTGGTTGCGACACTGGAGTGAAACACACAAGCTGGTTAAGATGTGGGTGTGTGAGTCACACAGCGTGAGCTCAGCACGCAGACTGCAGCGGCATGTTGGTTCTTTCTAGTTCCTGTGAGCGCAGGAAGAAGAAGCGTGTGAGTTAGACTTGACATGACAGACATGCATTTTGCTGCATATCATTACACCAGTCAGCTTTCACACTGGTATCCTGTCTCCTGTCCTGACCTCTACTGAAGGTAATACACTAAATATACAGTGGTACCTCTACTTACGAACGTAACTTCATACGAAATTTTCTACTTACAAAACGCCTCAACAGGAAAATATTGCCTCTTGTTACGAAAGAAATTTCAGGATACGAAAGGTAAAAATACAGTATGGGCTGCTACTCGCAGCTCCCAAAGGTTCCTGAACGCAACATTCTTATAGCTGCTCTGCCATTGGCGATTACCTAGCATCTTCCTGGCTTCCCATTGGCTAAGAGGGACCTCTACGTGTAGCTAGATAGGTGTCTATGCAGCGTCCTCGTCATTCAGCCCTTGACCCATGACGTGTTCTGATAGTTTTACGCAAATATATTAACTTTTTGAGTATTCGCTATGGACCCCAAGAAAGTGACGGAGAAAAGAGGAAAAGAAAAGATGAAGAGAGTATTTTTTTTGTCCATTCAAACAAAGCAAGAGATCATAGAAAAGCATGAAAAAGGGATGCGTTTGGTTGATCTCACCAAAGAATATGTCCGTAATGCATCTACAATCACCACGTTATTAAAACTAAAGGAAGTTTAAGGAGTTTAAGGCATGGCGTGGGTGGTTGGAGAAGTTCAGAAGGAGGACTGGAATTCACTCTGTTGTTCATGGTGAGGCAGGAAATGTAGCCGCAAGAGGGCACAAGCCAGTGTCTTATTGTGCCGGTCCCAAGCCCGGATAAATACAGAGGGTTGCGTCAGGAAGGGCATCCGGCGTAAAACTTTTGCCAAATCAAAGATGCGAATCAAACCTATGACTTCCATACCGGATCGGTCGAGGCCCGGGTTAACAACGACCGCCATCGGCGCTGTTGACCTACAGGGCGCCGGTGGAAATTGGATTACTGTTGGTCGAAGAAGGAGAGGAGGGAAGTGCGTTCGCACGAAGAAAGAGAAGAGGAGCGCCAAGAGTATAGGACTAAGAGTAGGGACGTTGAATGTTGGAACTATGACAGGAAAAGGTAGAGAGTTGGTCGACATGATGCAGAGGAGGAAGGTAGACATGTGTGTGAATGAGAGGGACCCAAGTGGAAGAGTGAGGTTACAGGGAGAAGAGATCAAGAAGGTGGAGGATTTTAAGTACTTAGGGTCAACAGTCCAGAGCAATGGAGAGTGTGGAAAAGAGGTGAAGAAACGTGTACAGGCAGGATGGAACGGGTGGAGAAAAGTGTCAGGTGTGATGTGTGATAGAAGAGTTTCAGCTAAAATGAAAGGAAAGGTGTACAAAACTGTGGTGAGACCAGCGATGTTGTTCGGTCTAGAGACAGTGTCACTGAGGAAAAGGCAGGAGGCAGAGCTGGAGGTAGCAGAGATGAAGATGCTGAGGTTCTCTTTGGGAGTGACCAGGAAGGATAGGATCAGGAATGAGTACATCAGAGGGACAGCACATGTTAGAGGTTTTGGAGATAAAGTCAGAGAGGCCAGACTGAGATGGTTTGGACATGTCCAGAGGAGAGATAGTGAATATATTGGTAGAAGGATGCTGAGTTTTGAACTACCAGGCAGGAGGCCTAGAGGAAGACCAAAGAGGAGGTTTATGGATGTAGTGAAAGAGGACATGAAGGTAGTTGGTGTGAGAGAAGAGGATGCAGAAGACAGGGTTAGATGGAGGACACTGATTCGCTGTGGCGACCCCTGAAGGGAAAAGCCGAAAGGAAAAGAAGAAGAAGAAGTTCATGGTGAGGCAGGAGCGCATGAACCAAAGAGGGCAAAAAACAATGAGGACAGCAGTTAAAAGGTAAAGTACCATCATTTTCATTCTTTACTCTATTCTTTGTTTTTACATTATGCACAACTCTCATTTATTGTGCAATAATCTAATCGTAACATGTATTTGTTACATGTTTTGATGCATTTTTATGCTTTATAAAACATTTATGTCTGAATTTTGGGGGGCTTGGAACGGATTAGGGCATTTGCATGGAAAACGTGTCTCTACTTATGAAATTTTCTACTTATGAAATTTCCTCTGGAACCAATTAATTTCGTAAGTAGAGGTACCACTGTAGATAAGTAACTCACACAAACATACTTGATAAACCCTGAACTGTCCCTTTAACAGCTGCCTGACACACTAACAGCCCTGAACAAAGAGGAAGTTTTGGGTTTTTCTGCATACATGTCTTCAAAAACAAGACAGGGTCAGATGGGCTACGTCACTTCCACTCCACGGAGAGAAACGCATCAAAGCTTCTGCCGTGCATTAAGTTAGCACACAGTGAAACATCCCTGTGAATTAGGTGCAAGAGCAAATTATGGATATTGAATCTCTGTTCTTTACAAACACTGAGGGTAAGGGGGTGACAAAGGGGAGAATCGTGGGACAGTTAAAAATTTATCAGCGAGCAGAGACACAAAAGCGCAGATGGAGTGAAAGCAAGGAAAAGACAAAGAGAGAAGGAAAAAGGGGAGATATATAAAGAGACATCCTCTGAGGAGATCTTTTCATTCGCCTCTGTCTATTTCTTCCTCTAACTTTGTTGCAGTCTCACATCTATGGTGGAAGTCAGTGGAGCAGTTCCACAGGGAAGAGGAGCTAACAATCCCCCCAGTACTACCAAGAGCGCACTCTCTCCCTACATGCATTCATTATCTATTGTATTCTTAGAATAAAGAAGATGACACAAAACTAGCCGTCTCTATTCCTTAGCTGGACGAAAGGCAGGGAACAGAAATTAAAATGCAAGCCATGATGCTTTGTTTTCCGGTTTCCTCTTCGCCAGCTACAATGTCAGAAGGAGCGTGTAAAACTGCTGGGGTCTGCTGAGGCTCGACACAGGGCGCCGCACACACTGTGCATCACTGATGAGTGTGTGTGTGTGTGTGTGTGTGTGTGTGTGTGTGTGTGTGTGTGTGTGTGTGTGTGTGTGTGTGTGTGTTTGTGCGCGCATGTTCGAGAGGGTGTCAGGGATCTTGACTTCTAGGGAAATGAGAATGTAAGGAATTAATTGAAGTGTTAATGTACTGTGACTAGAGTGATGTGTACCTCAGTGTGTGTGTGTGTGTGTGTGTGTGTGTGTGTGTGTGTGTGTGTGTGTGTGTGTGTGTGTGTGTGTGTGTGTGTGTGGCACCACCCAAATTCATAGGTAAGTAAATAAAACTGGCATACAGTTAGTTTTGTGATGCACCACAGCACACACTGAATCTGCTTCTTTCGCCCTTCACTGAGGAACATAGCCTAGAGAACCCACACACACACACATACACAGACACAGACACAGACACACACACACACACACACACACACACACACACACACACACACACACACACACACACACACACACACACACACACACACACACACACATACACACAAACTATAAAGCCTTTTTTACATACTGCTGCAGCAAACACCCTTCTTGTTTATTTACACACACACACAGACACACACACACACCATTCACACAGCGACATGGATTTGGTGCTGTTAGTACGACATCGACCCACGGGACACTTCATTAGTTACTGTTACTGAGTCCACCCATGTTTTCCCTGCTACAACATGGAAAACTTGTGTCCTACAGTCAGCCTACTGCAACTTACAATTACAACAACAAACAAAGCTGTTAATTGAGCCCAGTGAGCTACAAAAGGTAATATCTGTATTTGAATAGTGGTTAAAGAAAATCTGAGTACTGCAAAACTGTCAAAAGGAATGTAAAAGAAGGTAAGTACGCACTTTTCTACCTGCTTTTGTGTCTTTCTGGTGATATCATGGAACTTCATCAATTTCTGGACGTCTTCATCGTGTCTAGTGGCCTGTGGATTGTTCTGTTTCAGTTGATATTAAGACCAAAAACAAAAGAAACTTGACAAAGCAGAATTCAGTTTCATTTAATTGTTTTTCTGTAAAACAAAACATCCTTGGCAAGCAAATTAAAAAGAAAGAAACTCAAGACTAATTTAAGACTGATTTAAGTTGGTAAATTTCAGCCACGTGGAGCTGATCTCATATTCTTAGAGCTGAAAACTTTGTGTGAAGAAAAAGAGAACCCAATCAGAAAGATTAATATATAAATATGAATGAATATTTCTAAAGCAGCAGCTGGGTGTAACCCAGTTAATTTACTGACCCTGACAATTGAGTAATCTTCTGTAAACAAAATAAAGCACTAAAAAATAAAGATATATAGTCTATTGATAGAGTATTAGCCATGTAGATCAACCAATGCCACCTTTCACCAGGGACACTTCACAGTGGGAAAGATTTCATGTTACACAACTGTTGAGAATAAGAGAACAAGAAACCATTAAAGTATTGATTCCTAATGGATTTATTATTATACTCTATATTATACTCTATAGCATCTGCATGATAAAACTCTTTTTATGGGCATGCACAAAGTTACTCTGTGGCGTCAGTCCACACAAAATATCATCAATGGTGCCGATCATAGGTGCATCATTTGAATAAAAGGACGATGCTTTTCTAGCCTGTCAGTTGTGGCTTTGTTACAGTTAATTTAGCTGCGGAGGATACAGCTGTCACGAAGGCAATAAACATCCTCAACACAGAGGATTGCAGAGGATGAGCACACACCCACACACTTGCATCATCAGTTCACACACCATTCTGTGTGAGAGTGTGTGTGTGTGTACGAGGGAGATGAAATGTCACTACGTTATTTTAAATATTTACCTCACGAAATAAAATGGGCTATTTCTTGAATATGGAAGATCTTGTTTTATTACTTGTCCAATGTAGTTACACATCGCCGACGGATAAAACTACAAGAGGTGGGATTTTGCCAGCCAGTGGAAGTTTTCATCCCTATGCGAACGCCAGCTCTAAAGTGCTTTTGTTTGCTGTGAAAACTCATTAACAAAGTGAACACCTTTGCGATTTCACACCAAACTGGTGCTCACTGGAGAGAGAAAAGACCAGAAGGACCAGACGTGAACAGCAGGATGCAAGAGAAAATGCACGAGAGTGCTATAATGATGATGTGAAATACTAATGGTAATGTGGACTTGAAGAGAAAAAAAGCGAGAAACTCAAGAGTCTCAGTTCATCAGAGACAAGAGGATCCCTTAACCAATTCTACAGGCAGAGAGGAATAAACGAAGAAGAGGGGAAAAGAAATGTAGAACGATAGCAATCAGCCAAAGTAGTGTGCATTAGAAAGGATCTATGCATACATAAGTCAAACCTTCATCATAAACCAGCTGTAGCTCCGGGGGAAGAGCAGCCATTCAAACCTCAGGGGGTTGGAGGTCTTGCAGCTTACATATCGACGTATCCTTGAGCAAAAACACTGAACCAGCGGGCCCCACAGGTGCTGGACAGACCCAGAGATCCACCACCATGTAGCAGGTAAGGTAAATAATTCTTTTTGTTTTTGTGGTGTTATTTTGGTGCCCGACGGACATTTCAGATATCATGCTACATGCTGAAACTGATACACACCATGGCACTTTTACCTGTGGAATGGCAGTTTTGCAATTCAATATCACAGATTAGAGAACTGTTCTTCTGTGCTTTTGTCTGAGCTCAATGTAAAAGGAGCTTCTGTTTTCATAGGTCTCCATTTCTGCCTGTCCAAACTAAAACACAGGTTTTAAAACAGGAAAAACTGAGATGTTTCAGACACATGTAATCTCATTTTACTTATCTGTAAAATCAATCTGTTGAGCTGCTTATTCTATTTCCCAGTCACAATACAGTCTGCAGGTGAAAGCACTGCACAGCAAAGCAAGACAATCCCACGCACCAAGACAACCCCATGCACCGAGACAACCACACGCACCAAGACAACCCCACGCACCAAGACAACCTCACGCAACAAGACAACCCCACGCACCGAGACAACCACACGCACCAAGACAACCCCACGCACCAAGACAACCACACGCACCAAGACAACCCCACGCACCAAGACAACCTCACGCAACAAGACAACCCCACGCACAAGGACAACGCCACGCACCAAGAGAACCCCATGCACCCCACACGCCAAGAGAACCCCACACACCAAGACAACCCCACGCACCAAGAGAACCCCATGCACCAAGACTACCCCACGTACCAAGACAACCCCATGCACCAAGACAACCCCACGCAGCAGTTAATTGGGGTCAAATGAAAGGGCAGAGAACTTGTGTGTATGTGTGCTTTTTGTGTCCACTGTTGGGTCTGCAGATGATAATCCCAGTGGGGTAGATGGATTACAAGTCTTTTAAAAGATTACAGATTACTTGTTCAGCTATGTCAGGACAGAATACCTGGCTGATTTATCTGCCCCCAGTAGACTTTCCTTTTTCCCTGGTGGAATCAAGACTGCCCATTTCGGTAGATACTACCATCAGAATCCATTCCTAGTATTTATATATAGGTGGCATTGCATTAAACATGTCCAGTCCTACTACTTATTTATCTTCTTACTCTTGCATCCATCTATCGACCTGCATTCTCTCTCTCACACAGTGAGGCGAGTCCGACCCCGGTCCAATCGTGAGTCAGAACTGTGCAGAGACATCTCCGGTAGGTCAGACTCACCGTAGAAAAGAAAGAGGAGAAAAGTACGGAAGCATTCAAAAGCAGACTTCACAGTTGTTACAGGTCTCTGGTGGAAGCCAAAAGAGATTGAAAAAGACTGAACGTTCTGATAAAGGACACGAAAGACTGTTCTGCTGATGTGGAGGTGAGGTTGGTCTAATAAGCTTCACACTGATGGCCAGATAGACAAACAAGAATTGCATTTTCCCAGCAGTTTACCTCTGAACTGAGTTTGAAATATTCATCCAGGACAGCCTCACTGCTGAAAACTACCACTGTGTCAGCAAACTGTCCATTAAAGTCATGCCAGTACAAAATGGGTCCAAATGTATTTGAACCTGAGTCCAACATGTCAAGAGTTTTACAGCCTTTTTTGTTTTAAATGAATGAACAAGACAAAAACATAATGAAAGCTGGTAACTTGTTAGCCAAATACAAAGTTATATCTTCTGTCGATCACTGGCATCGACAGAATAGGAGGCTATTTGTTTCGTTCTCACTGATATAAAAATACAGAAAATGCCATCCCTTAAATGTCTTGGGTCAAATGAAAACCAGCTTGGCCCTGGATTTAAACTGGACCTGACTGGGTTCAGTTGCTCCAGTTTAGAGGGTCTCTGGTGATCTCGACCCTGCATGAGCTTACTTAAAGGAGTGAGCCTGGTGTGTTCCTTTGGATGTGCAGAGCTACAAAGTTTTTATGCTACACTAACATTGCTTCAGATGAGAGTCTCTTTTCAGTGTAAAAGAGGATTTCCAAATATCAAAGGTAGAACTTGTTTCCAAACGAGTTACTAAACAGTTACAACTGTACTTCACCTAAAGCTGTGAGAAGCTTTAAGAACCAGAGCAGTAAGTTCATGTTTCCAGTGATTTCCTGATGACAAGACTGACGAGTTCTTTCTGTTTAATATTTAAGAACAATGTTTATTCATACATGGTATATGCTTAAAACATGTCACACTGTGTGGGAAAAACAGTAGGGTTGAAAAAGGCAGCCTGGTTGGTGGGAAGTGAAAGTGAATGAGCTTTTTTTTACAAAAAAAAAAAAACAGAAAAAGGGTAGGGGGGGTGAATGCTGAGACCAAAGCCAGAGCAGACGGAGAGGAGGACTGAAAGAAAGAGAAAGAAACCCTTCAACGGTCTTGTCATTCAGAGTTCCCACACAATGCCCTGGGTTTCTATGACACCCTGAGTATCCTGCTGTGCCCATAAAGCCAGAAGGAAAAGGTCCGCTTGGAAATGGCATGAAAAAAAAAAATCTGTAAATCCTCAGTCTTGACTAAAATAACAATTATTGTAATTAGAATTCCAATGTCCTGCATTCAATTTTTTATTTGACAAATTTAAGAAAGGAAGAGAAGTTTAAAAGTAATTAAAAAAAAACACGACGGTGCATTATTGAGAATGATTACGTGATGATTTAAAATCGTTTTAAAAACTTTTTAAAAGCCTCTGTCTGTTGACTACACACACAGATAAGTGCAGCATTTCTATCTGACGTGCATAAAAAAGAACAACTGACAAAACACACAGACGGTCACACACACAAACACAGACGGTCACACACACAGAGACGGTCACACACACACACACACACACACACACACACACACACACACACACACACACACACACACACAGACGGTCACACACACACAGACACACACACACACACACATACGGTCACACACACACACACACACACACACACACACACACACACACACACACACACACACACACACACAGACACACACATAAACACACAGAAGGTCACACACAGGTGATGTTCACCTGAAGGTTCTGGCAAATATTCTGCTGAGTCGTGATTTCAATGGAAATAGAGTTCCGTTTGCAACTATTAGACAGGATACAATCACACACACACACACACACACACACACACACACACACACACACACACACACACACACACACACACACACACATAGAGGGAGAGAGAGAGAGTCTGCAGAGCACCGGGGGCTTCATGATTAATGCGGCTTTTAGCTGCAGAGGAGCTACCCCCCCCCCCCCACACACACACACACACACCTCCTCCACCCCCCCCCTCCACCCCCAAAGCGAGCTGACCGGGTCTCCCATTCAGTTTCCTTCCCATCCGTGCGCCCAGTGCCTGACATCCAGCAGCGGCAGGAACATCGTTCCTACACCGACACCGGAACATCCCTGTCTGCCCCCCCCCCCCACCCCCACCCCCCCACCACCACCATACCCCCCCACCCCTCCCCCCAGCAGCGGTCTTGCGTCCCCCCTTCATTCCAAACGAAAGTCCCCCATATAATGCAGACATAACACTGCATCAGTAAAACCCCAGGATGGAACCCTTTGGGGGGGGGGGGGTGTTCAGGCTCCTCTGGGGAGCAGAAATCACTAGTTTAGATCTGGTCACCAGAACAAACTAGCTGTCACAACACATGCACTACGTCAACAAGTCATTTGTTGGCCCCGTTGAGGCCAATGGAGCGTCACCCCACCAGGGGAGGGTCGTTAAACAGAGACGAGCTGCATGGGAATAAAAACTTAGTCCAACATGGGGGGGGGGACAGATGTCAGATGCAGTGAAGCACTCCTTCCTCCCGCCGAACATCGAGGACAAACACAACCCTTGACCAATGGGTCGCCCCCATCCTCTCAACCCACGTAGAAACACACACACACACACACACACACACACACACACACACACACACACACACACACACACACACACACACACACACACACACACACACACACACACACACACACACACACACCACGATCCCGGTGCAGCAGCAGATTCCAGTGATCGGAGCGGATGCCACAGGCTTCTCAAGTGGGTCCGACACGCAGTCACACACCCGATGGGAAGTACGCACACACACACACACACACACACACACACACACACACACGCACACACACACCGGGGAGCACGGCGCGCCATGCGCAACAACCCAGGCTGGATGCGTCCGTTGGCGCACTCACCTTTGCACTACAGCGAAAATGCGCGCAGTTAGTTCCCATTTTGTGACAAGCTTTTTAGAATCCACTCATTCCCACGCATGTTCTCCTCCTTCATGCAGACATCCACAGTGTGTTTCAGCAGAGAGAGTAATCCAGTTTTCCATCGCTCGGAGGCTGAGTTACATCTTTCCCCCCATCCCTTCTAAACTATGCCGGGCTTCTTTCAGCGCGTTTTTGTTTTTTTTTTCTTCCTCGCTTCTCTGCCCCCTCTTCTCTCCTCTCCCTCTCTGAGGTTGCCTGGTTACCTCCTTCTGTAGGCTGGTTCAGACCGCCGGCCGGCAGCCAATCACGAAGCCGGGTTGGGTTTAACCCCTCCGCTGCTGAACTGTCCTGATTTTCTCCAGGAGTGGGAGTGGAGGGGCTGAGATGGGGTGTAGGAGGGAAGGCGAGGGAAAAGAGTGGGAGATGATGAAGGATTTATACAAATGTTAATTATCTAAATTATAATGAGTAAGAAAATATTTAAAAAAAAAAAAAAAAAAAAGCGAGAGAAGTGAGGAGGTGGTAGAATTCAGACAAAAAGTTTTGGGAAGAAACGTAATCAATGTTAGTTGTGTTTCCTGTCTTTCCTCCATTCGTCCTTAAGCCTCAACCTAATGCAGCTCACCCATTTAATCCACACCTTCTTTCACTTTTTTTTTTTTTACTCCTGCTCCTCCTTCGTCTTTTCCTCCTTTCCTTCCTGCTCTCAGATCATCCTCATTCCCAGGTACGTGCTGCTGTCAGGGTTTCTGAAGCATTGGTGTGGACACAGTTCCTCTGATCTCTGCAAAGACTGACACACACTCAGGAGTCGTCCAACTAAACCTTTTTCATCCTATTCAAACACCAATGGCTTGGATTTGAAAATATAGACACAGAAGAGGCGGGGTTGGGGGTCCACTAGGTACAGGTAAAGAGGACCGTTTAAGGCAAGGGGTGTGTCATATCATATCTATAACATCAGCATAATTAATAATACGATGAAACAAAACACATGGTGGTTAAGGGAGCATTCACATTTGTTGGTATGATGTAATTTTTTATTCTTTTTTTTTTGATCTGCATCAACAAACAGGACTGAGTGAAACCACCACTGCAACCAACTCCATGAGGATGAAATGTAGTTCAAAATAATTAACACCGACTTCATAAGCAGCAACAACAAGAAGAACAACAAACACTGCAGCGTGTAAGAAGTGAAACAACCATCACCTCCAGCAGAAGCACCCCGCTGAGAACAGAGAGCGCTCCTCAGCTATAGTGAGCTCAAAACCAAGAACACTTTTCTGTGTTTTTTAAATAATCAAGAATATAATTTCACTTTAATCCATTAAATGATGTAAGTTTTGCTCTCATTTGAGTTCACCTAGCCTTTACATTTTCACCATTGTGTTTTACATTAATATTAGGGCATTGCTTCTTTTTCTTATTATTTCATTAATTCCCTTTGGGGGGAAATCTTCTGATCTGTACACTTTGCTCCACCGCTGCTTATTTGCAGTCGTTCAGCAAACATCGGTGAGCTTTGTCAGGTTACAGCTACATAGAACTGAGTGTATTGTTAAAGCTTGGCTGTTACTTGCTATAATACGTTGGATTTATATAACTTAGGTTTATATCATTGTCACGAATCTACTTCTGGGTGCTGAATGAATCTTTTCATCAAGCTGACATGTCTCCATAAACTTGTCTGCTTTATTTCCACCAACACCTCCTCATCTACTCTCTCCTCCCATCTTTCCCATCCAGCCTAAGTATAGGAGCGGCGACTTTCTGTCTATCTCCCTCCCACTCCTCAGTATCTCTGCCCTTCCGTCATATCTCCCTCCCTCAGTGTCAGCCTCCCCTCTCTCACCTTC
Source organism: Antennarius maculatus (assembly GCA_013358685.1). Classification (NCBI taxonomy): domain Eukaryota; kingdom Metazoa; phylum Chordata; class Actinopteri; order Lophiiformes; family Antennariidae; genus Antennarius; species Antennarius maculatus. The sequence goes on along the minus strand of CM023610.1, from coordinate 4,307,315 downwards.
TCCCTCCCCTCCCTCACAGCGTCTGTCTGTCTCAGCTTGGATGAACACATATTTCTTGGATGCTCATGTGGGCAAACCAGCAACTACCTTCCTATCTGTGCTGTGACGCACACACACACACACACACACAGACACACACACACACACACACACACACACACACACACACACACACACACACACACACACACACACACACACACACAGAACTTGAGGGGTCAGCTTTTTCACACTTTTTCCACAGGATTAGAATTATTCTACACATATACGCAGAAAGGAGGACAGCAAGAGAGGATTAATGAACAAACTGAGTCAAACACGGTAAGAAAAAGAAGGAAAACTAGAAATGTATGTTTATTATCAGCAAAATGGGTCAAACTTGTTACAGGCAACAAAGGCAGCTCTCTAATTTCCTGAGCACAGCCCCCGGTCTGTAACGGCTGTACGGCACAGAGGCTGCTTCCTGACGGCTCATCATCAGTTATAAACTCAGCCCGATTAGAATTTTAAGCTGTGTTGTGACACATCGACCAACAACATCCATACATCAGATTTATGGTGACGTGCATCAAAACATGTTCATATGGATGAGTGAGTCTACAGACACGATCCCAGCTCAGACCTCAAGCCTGAATCTCAAGAGAAAACGATTAGACACATGGCTGTAATTCATATTTCATAACATACACGACATGTGGGTCAACAGAAGACATACAGATATATCACACAGTAACAAACGTGTTTCATGATGATTCGTCATGTTTAGTATGTAAAAGCCTTCTGATGCTGCATGAGAGGATGAAGGCCCAGCTATGGAAGCAAACTGATGATTCACCATCAGATGGAGTCGTCTGGTGTCTGCGGAGCATCCTAATCCTCAGTTTAAGGGATCATCTCTGAGGTCAGCAGTCAACAGACTGCAAGGACAGCAACAAATAGTCGCTTTAAAAATACTTAAAAACCATAGGTTTGGACATTTCTGTGCACAGACAGAAGAAAAACATTTCAAAAAGACAGAAATAATGTTGTAAAAGATATGAATTTGGAAAAAAAAAAGAACACAAGACTGAAGATGTACCCCACATAGAATATTTAAAATGTGCTTTGATTTTATAACATGAGTTCTAAGGATTTGTAGAGCTTTAACTCCTTCTGAAATATGCTGCTGTAAGTCAGACGCAGATAATTTAAACATCTTCACAAGGCTGAAACAGTTTGACATTAACTCGGCGTGCACTCCAGATATCTTCTTCTCAAACGTTGTCACGCAACAGCGTAATCAAACGTTAGGCGGCATCTGTAGACGACAACGTCTCCCTCGGAGAAAGCATCAATACGTCTGGAGGTGAATTTGAGAGACACATCTAGACCAGAATGAGATTAGCTTTGACTCCAAATATGTAAACGAGTTCACGATGACCCGTCTCACCTTCCATCACCCCATAGTGCTTATTTAGCAGCAAACACTGCAGCGCTGCGTGGATGTGTGTGTGTATGTCCTGAATGATCAGGAGAGGGGGAGGAAGACGAGGCAAAGACGACATATCTTCGGTATCCGTGGAGCCATCAAAGCACGCCACTCCTTAATAACTCACATGTCTCAGGATATCAAGCACCTGGCAGACGTGAAGAGAGGAAAAGAGCGTGGAGTGATGAGAAGATAGTTTACAAGAGAGAAAATATATTGGATCTGAATGTTCCAGATGTGCACAGACGTGCAGAGGAGGTTTGAGGTAGGTTTTGGTTCTTTTTCGCACCCTCACATGCAAATAAAGTGAGAAAGTGATAATAACAGTAAGGGGGAGACTCCTGAGGATGATTGCAACTCAATGTGGGTGACAGGTGGACTGGTGTGTCTTTAGATAAGGTAGAAAGGAGGTGAGCTAGTGTGTGTGTGTGTGTGTGTGTGTGTGTGTGTGTGTGTGTGTGTGTGTGTGTGTGTGTGTGTGTGTGTGTGTGTGTGTGTGTGTGTGTGTGTGTGTGTGTGTGTGTGTGTGTGAACATGTGTGCATGTATGAATGTGTGTATGCTTGAACACCGGGGTGGTTAGATGCATGGATGTTTGCTGCTAAAATGGCACACATGTTTATGATTTTGCCGCCAGGAAGCTCCATCGTATTTCATTAACACGTTTCATGGCAACGCACAAACATACACACACGCACACACACACACACACACACACACACACACACACACACACACACACACACACACACACACACACACACACACACACACACACACACACACACAGAGAGAGGGGGCTTCTGGCTTTAGCAAGTCTTTGGCGCTGTACAAGTGTCTGACAAAGAAAAAACAATTCTTGAAAAATGGAATAAAACAACCACATAAATACATTATCGTTACAATAGTCTAGAGTGTTTTGTGAATGTGTGTTCCTATAATAATGGGAACATAATTAGTGTCTGAGATGTAATTAAAGGAGGTTATTAGCAGAAAAAAATTAACAGGTTCTCACTAGAGGTGACAGGAGGCTGTGGTGATAACATTAGTGGTAACATTAGCAACTTTTTTTCCCCCAGAAATAATTGTCAACAAGGTTTTAATTCCATTTAGCTTCTTCTTTTTTTTTTTTTTTTTTTTTTTTTTCATTTTCCCAGCAATTGTTTTGCTGTATTAATCCATGCATTCATTCGTTTGGTACTTGCAGCAGCAGCCGGTCCAGCTACAAGAGGACAACATGATGGCAGTGAGGTGGAATAATTTACATCCTGATTAAACAGTGAAGATAGTAAAAAAAAAAAAAAAAAGACTCAAGAGGACCACACACACTATAGATGATAAAATTGTAAAATTTAACATGTTAAATTAGGTGTTGTTTCATGAATGTCCCTCTGGCCCAACAGTCCTCTATCCCATCAGGGGCCACAAATTGTCCCTTATCTTCAGTTGATAAGCATCTGTGTAATTGTTCCTTATAGATTTACCCACTTGCTAGTTTGAGATCAAGCAGACCAGGGGTTGATTGCACTTTAAAATGGAAACAGAAGAAATGCAAAATGAATTTGAAATAGCAAACAAAGTATTATGTTTAGATAAGTTGGAAAAATAGTTGGACATAAGGCCAATGACTTTTTCCATGTTTCTGTGCTTTCTTTAAACATGACTGTTATGCATTTGTTAATCAACAATGTTTAAAGATGCAAACATTTTGGTTTATTAGTTTTGTTTAAAACAAGTATATTACTTCTAATATACTAGTTTTCATGTAGGGACCCCCAGCATGAACAACAAAATAAAAATAAATTTGGACAACTAGAAAATGAATCATGATAAAATATTATCAAAATGAGCAAGAAGTTATGTTTATTGTGCATCTGATCAATGTGTGAACGTCACATTGAGTTTGAAAACTTCCCGCTTCCCTTTAAATTTTTGTCTTCATTTAAAATGGGAACAGTTTATATTCTTTTTGATCAAACCTAATCTCCTAGTGTGTATGAATTCATATGATGCAATGACTTGATGTAGATGACTCGATGTTTCTGCATGAAAATTATAAAAGTAGACTTTTGGAAATGTTTTTGACTGATTTTCTGAATAATTCTCAGCTGATGGTATCACCCATTCTAAAATCAGGATGTAAGAGAAGTACATCAAATACAAACTGATTATTTTAAAGTTCAAAAGTATGAATGATATGGAAAAGTGGAAGTTATGGGCTGAATGATTAGTTAAATGTTGAGAACTGCAAACATTGGGAAAATTTTGAACATTTCTTCCAATTCTAGTGGAGAAAATTTAATAAAGTCTGATATTAATTAGAACAGCAGTAGCACAACATTCCCAATTGAGCTGAATATTTTAAATAAAGTTTAAACAAAGTTTCTATACTGACGTATACATACTTAAGTTAAAAGAAGTGCAGTGTTCTTTTGAAAAAGAGGCCCCTGAAGCCGCCCCCAGCTGACACTGGATGAGACGTGTGGATGGAAACTAATCCTAACACACCACCACTGTGATGCATTTATAAAGTGAATTAATTCCAGTTTGATCCTTGTGGGGAAAAAAATGATCACAGTGGAGTCTTAAAGAACGCATCATCTCTCATGGTTGAGATGTGCTACACATGAGATGTGAAATCAATTATGATAAATTGATTTATTATCTTCTGTACTGTAGACGGATTCTTACACGTGAAGCATTGTACCCGCGGTGAGGACGCAAACATACTTCTCTCACTGATCGAGATCCTCGATGTAGATTTCCATTATTTTGTGCTATTCCCTGTACTTCCATTTTTTAATCACAAAGATGTCTGATATGGTGACAGCTATTTCATACGGCAGAAGAATGATTTGTCCCTTTTGTAAAACAACTAAAGAAAGGTATCAATCATGCGCCAGACGCTGAGAAATTTATTTAGATTTTGGACCTGTGCAATGACAGCGATGTTTATCCATTAGAGGGAATTGAAAACGCGATAAGAGCGTGTGCTTTACATTTTATTTTTCCCCACTGCCCTCTGCTCTGAACCTCCTGGCCTGAAGAATTATGATGCTGACCCTGTTCAACCTCTGGTAAACTCTGAATCACTCAACAGGGAGGGGAGGGGGTGATTACTGGAGGAGAAAGAGAGTGGAAAAGAGGGCAGAGGAGATGAAAACGAGTCAACCTGACATAGTTTCAGCGTATTGTCAGTATTATAAATAATGCAACATGAACTGTTTCTCATGGATGTTGTCTTCATTCATTTTTAACTGCTTCCCTTACACACCAGTGCTCCAAACTCTCTCTCGTTTTGCCAACCTGTGTGCATGTGTGCATGTGTGCAGGTGCGCGACTGCACACACGCATTTAATGTGGAAAATTTACATTTCATTTGAGGTCACGGGAAAAAAAAAAAAAAAGGCAGGTTAATGGCTCACCGCTAATTGTTTAGCTAATTGTTTTTTGATTGCCGGAGTTAATTAGGGGCTGAGAAACCTCTGATATCATGAACACTCGTTTTTGTCCTGCTCTTTTGACAGTGATGTAGAAAAACACAATTATTAATTTATGGATTCATATTAAACTTACTGGGGCTTTGACAGCATGAAAAAAAAAAAAAAACAACCTCCTAGGTTTGTCAATACAGCTAAATACATCATATTGGTTGATATATTCTGACATGCTGTTGATGAGTCCCTCTAACGTCTACCTCCGTCTACACTCCCAGCATGTCCATGTGTGTGTTTTCGAGAGAGAGAGAGCGTGTTTCTGAGTCTACATGTGCACGGGGTGGTGAGTGAGGGCTGCCTGGGGCTCATTGCTCATCTCAGTGGGTATAAATAGAAAAATAGAGAGCAGGGAATATAAGAGCATCAGAGTGAGCCTGTGGGGCGTCTCTGGGGTGAGAGACTGCTCCAAAAAAACAGATCTAATAGCAGGTGGACACAGAGCTGGAAAATGAACAAATATGGAATCTAATAGCATATTATGTTTGAATAATTGACACCATGTCAGATGTAGATGGTTACCATGGGATTCAGAGGAGACAGCTTCCAAATGCACCAAATCAGGATGGTGAATTCTTCTGTAGCATCTTTGTACCTTTGTGGTGCAGGGATAAACAAACTTAACTTTTCTATCTTTAAAATGTGACCATTTTAAGGATGTTCATTCTGGATAAAATAGGCAAAAGGAAAATACAGTGTCATATAGAGTATAGGGAGTGATTTTAGACACAGCTGTGGATTTGGTTTAGCAGGTAGAAATGGCTACCAGACCTGAAAGCAAATTGTGATGTAATGACAGGGCAGCAGTATTCAAAAGATGATGTGTTCCAACAGTGAACTGTGAGACATGAATCTTTACCTGGACGTCACTGCACCTCCTCATGTCCATATTACTGCTCTTCAAAGAAGGACAATGCACCTGCAGGGAGAGAAACAGAAAGGGAGGGGGGGGGGGAGCATTGCATTAAGAAAAAGCACTTGTCAGGTAGCCCATTAGAGTACCATTACAATACCAATCTGTGCTCCACATCTCCCCGTCTTTCCCTCTCACAGTGTGTGTGTGTGTGTGTGTGTGTGTGTGTGTGTGTGTGTGTGTGTGTGTGTGTGTGTGTGTGTGTGTGTGTGTGTGTGTGTATGTGTGTGTGTGTAATTCTCTTTGTATGCCTCTAGTCACCAGCGAGAAGATGAGATCATTACCTGTGACTGGGAGGCTAATGTCACACACAGTGTCAAAACACACATATGCACACACACACACACACACGGACACGCAAACACACAGGCACAAGGCTACACGCACACACTCCCACAGGCGGACTAAAGAGGCTAATGTTGAGCCTGCCTCAGTAACAAAACTACATCGGCCACAGGGATCGTCTCCATTTGGATAAGGCAGCGTGTTTAACAACGTGCTTCCAACACTGGCAGTCAGGAGAAATGAGAGGAAAGGGAGAACAAAAGAGGAATAGAAGGGGCACCTAATTGGAGACGTGGTGGGAGCAGACATCCATCGCGTCTCCTGTGCAGAAAAACAGCCAAGTTGTTTTGTATGGAAGGAAAAGGTACAGCTGCAGACAGAATGTATGACCTAGTGTTAGCTCATTAGCAGGAATGAGACTGAATGACAGATTGGCCAGTGTGTGTGTGTGTGTGTGTGTGTGTGTGTGTGTGTGTGTGTGTGTGTATGGAGGGAGGAGGGGATGAAATGGGTCAAAAGGTTTGGATGTACGGCCTAGTCTCTAATTAGCTTCTCCATAGTCCCAAATGATCCAAGCTCACATTATCTTTACAACGCTGCATCAACATGACGCTGTGTGACGTGTGAGTCTAAAGGCATTGGTTCTCTGTCAGGGAACATTGATTTGGTGTCACTTCAGATCATGATGGCTGATTTTTTTTAACTTAATACTAAGGTATCCAGCAAAGTGTCAGAGTTTCATTTCACTTCTCCGAATCTGAACACATGACTATGTGTATCTTTATCAGCCTCTCTTTGAAAGGTTTTGCGGTAATTATACTCCTGCAAAGTCTGTGAATGTTTTAGTGTATTATCATAGAAGCTTATCCCCCACTGCTTTGTGATCTGGTGAGTTATTGTAATACACACCATTAACACACCATGACTTCACAGCAAGCTTATTAAAGACTCAAATTAAGAACCATAATAACATTTCAGGGGTTGCGTTGACATGTGATATTAAATCTTTCTCCTTTATTTCTGTCTGCTACCTTCTTGCCATCTGTTCAACATACTACTCATTGTTGTGTTTTATAAATAAAAATGCCATTTTTAATTCATATAGCATGAAAACAAAGCTGAAGGTTCACCCTGTGTTTATTGCTGTGTACACAGCAGCAATCATTTCGCCCACGCACTGAGCTGCACACGACAATTGTGCCCATCTCTCCTTATCCTCCCATTCTCACCAGCCCTGTCCTCTCTCTTTCAATCTCATTTTTCTCATTCTCATTTTATTCTCATTCGCATACTTGAGTGATATTTTAGCACGAGTGCTAAACACACACAGTTTCAACAAGGCATTATGCAATAACATTTTTTCCTTCAATGCATCACACTACATCACCCCCCACCCCCCACCCCCCCACCCCCAGGCATGCGCATCCCCTCCGTGACCTCCCCTTCGTCATCATGTTGCAATTGTGTGAAAAAGCAGAGGATTATTAAATATTAATGTACGTATGTTCATTGCAGGCAAGCAGAATATGAGATAAATTAATCATGGTGTATCGAGCTGTCTGGGTTCGTATTCTTCAGCCTTATCTGCCATCATGTGCTGTGAGGATGCTCAGCAGGAAATTAACAGTAGCCAATGAGATACCAGTGAGCTTACTGTACGTTTATCATTCAGTATTAGTGTGTCTAAGATCTGCCTTATCGCTAAACACCACATGCTGTCACTCAATCATTCCACACATTCTCTAACAAACCCCAGGAATTTAAAGGATCAACACACCATTTTAATGCCTCATTCTTTTTTAAGTGTTAAGTCTGAAACCGCCAAAGCGTTTGGGAAGGTGCTTTCTGATGTGTGAGAAAATGACCCGATGCTGTCGTCAGCTGGTGATCTGAGCTTCAGGCTCGGACAGAAACGCTGTGATGAACCGTTTGTCTGTAAGAGATGCTGGTTGAATCAGGAGGTGAAGGGCTTGTTTCATGACTTTGACTCACCCTGGGGACGATCATCAGGGTTCAGCGGTCACTGCTGATTAACTTTTAATATTTTTTTAAAATCATATGTCAACATATTCAGTGAGATGTTAAAAGAAATGATTGAGAAATAATTTCTTTTTTATTTTGCTGTTGGCTTAATAGCATTGAACAAAGAAACATTGCAAAAGTTGCACATTTTATACATAAATCATGTCTATTGAATTTCAATTTTGTGCACATCATAAATACTATACATAAGAAATTGATTCTTCCAAATATGTAGTAAAAAAAAAATAGCAATGCATTCTGTTACAGCATTTTTCTAGCTGTCGTCCATTGGATAACCAGACAGCCTGAAAAACTTTAGGAGCCTCTCAAATCACAGGCAGCTGTCCTGAATCAGAAACTGGAATAAAATATGGATTTCAGATGTGGCAATGAACCCCCCCCCCCTCCTGTTTATGATTCATTGCAATAAAAACTGAACCATAACTGCTTAAAAATCATGATGAAACTCATTGACTCTGTTTTGAAGAAGCTGAACAACTGTTAACATCTCTCTCTTTCAGTTTCTCACTTTATTTCTCTCTTCACCTCCCTAGTGCTTCTATCTGTCCATCTCTCATGCCTGAAGCCCCCCCCCTGCATGCTCCTAATAACCCATGATGAGTCCTCCACACTTGAGCACCCTCCTATCAGACACCTGCTGAGATTAATACCAACACACACACACACACACACACAAACACATTAGCACTAAACACCTCAATGTCAGGCATACAGAGACGCGGACGATGACAGCCATCAGCAGGGCAATTAATGGTCCTGTCCCCTGGTTACGAGACAACAGAGAGGAGAAGCAGAAAAACTACATTAACCAATATGGCTGGATCCTAACAGTTTAATTATCCTTGCACACTGCTCCCTGCTTGAGCTAGAAAACCCCAAGAGCGCAGCCAGCAGTGTCGTGAAAAGGGAGCTCAGGAAGAGATGAAGTGGAGAAAGAAATGGAATATGAAAGACTTCAGACAGACAAAAATAGTTCAGGGATAAGGATCCTGAAAATAGTATAAATATGCATAAACTAACCCCGTAATGATGACAAACCCCAAAGCTTTACACTAAAAGGAGAGATCAGGAATGGAGGCAGTATCACAGCCATGTGAGCATGGCGAGAGTGATGCAGGTAAGACAGAGAACAGAGAGGGAGGCATAAAGGAGAGGTGGACGAGGGAGGAGAGAGTGTTGTAGACACAGGACCATGCACGTAGCATACTGATGCCGCTGTAAGACATGCAGTCAGCGCGGACTCAGCTAAGCAACCAAGCGTGTGCTGCAGAGGGCCGGCGCTGCCTCGTAAAGTCTGCGTGTGCACTTTTCATTCTGCATTAAGATATTGTGTCCGAATAATAGAACAAGGGGAAGATGTGATAGAGAAGAGACTGCAATTGGTGTGAGTGTGTTTTAAGGTTTACATATGTGTAAATGGGGTGTGCTGCAGTGGGCGTGGGGTTGTTCATCATGCTATGTGTGTCTCTTCCTGTAAAGCCTCTGTAATCTCAACACTGAAGCCCTGGCAGCTCCCACTGTAGCTGTGCAACCATACCTCGATCCCACAGGAGCGCCTCTAGCATATTCTGCTCCTCAAGGACAGTAAACTGGAGCTCCAACAAGGAAAACAGAGCTCTAGCAAATGTCTGCTGATTGACATGGTAATAAAATGAATTTAAAAAAAAGTTCTATTCTTCCTTTGATTTTAAAACAGTAAAATGTTCAGTTTCATGTAGTAGTTTTAATTAAAAAATGAACTGTCTTTAGTCTGCAGAAGAAGAAAATAGAAAGCATAAATGTAGAAATATTAAAGGGAGGAATATTTGAGTCGCCCTGCGTATAACAAGATATAGTACGAGAATGGAAATATAAAAAGTATTACATTTGAAAATCTAAGGAAAAATCTGAGAATTTATTGAAGGTATAAGTGGGACTGCTCCCTACTGTATCATACAGCCAGGAGGCAGCTTGTATCATCTCCCTTTCTCTCCCTGCTCTATTTCACTTGTCCAGGAGACCACAGGAGGCCTGATCCTCCTTTGTGTCTCAGACGGTCCCTCGTCTATAACCATCTCTCAGAAAAAGGTCCAGAAAGGGATTACATTCATTAGAAGAGATGAGAGCGGCTTACACGGGGCACAGAAAGGTATTTTTCCTTTTTTGCATTTCTTAAAATGTGCCAATTTGTAAAAAATGGGATGAATTTATAAAGGAAAAAATCTCTGCAATGTTCTTCCATCTTAAACGAATGAGAATATAAGGAGCTGTTGCTTTCTGTCTCCCACTGCTCCATCACAACCTGATTACTGTCTGATGATGATGACTACTACTTCCTGACGTCCAATTGAAATAATTGCACGTAATTACTTTAAAATATTGGCAGGAGACATGCAAGCAATGAGAAGTAGTTAAGAAAAGGCAACAACATTTAATTTTAATTGAATCTTCCCAGATGTATTTGATTCCATCAGATGAGTCTATATTCACCAGGAGACGGGCGGAGAGGGTGCAGTTCAACTGAGAGATGAATAGAGGCTAATAGGTTTAGGTGCTGTGAAAGAGAAAAGGGTTTAAGTGAATATGCTGCAGTCATTCTCTCATACTTACTCACTTTATCCCACATAATCTGTAAGAAATGCTCAGAATACGATTCTATATACAGGTTGGCAGTCCCAGAAACTGATTTTGAATACAGTATTTCACACAAACAACGCAAGTTTGGATTTTCTATTCTTAAAAAAAATAAAACAAACCTGATTTGGCAGCACCAAAGCAAATGGATTGTAATGATACTAGCAAACACCTCGCAAGTTTTGCAGGGATGGTTTTTCGACTAAAATGCTCAGTTTGGAGCTGCATTCACAGCACACGCCGTTTTGTAGGCCTGAGCGACTCTGTGGGTTCCTGAAGGCCAATAACACACAGATCCCAGGCCGGGGAGAGCCTGTCCACAGCCATTTCCCTACTCTTTAATCTCAGCGGCCGACAGGAGAGAACAGCGCTGCACATTCCATTAATGTAAAGTGGGGCTTGAAGGCCCGTAATTTATTGGTTCTGCAGGCTCGCCTCCCCTCATCTCACTCATACTGGCTCCTGGCCACCAAATACTCCCCCTGATACCCACTGACACGCAGCACCCTGCACTCAGCATTTTATGCTATTTTGCATTCTTTCACCTTTTCTTCTGCCTCTATACTCTCATCTTCACCTCTCATTGCCTCTCCCTTTGGACTCTCTTAATGCACCCTTTCACCTCAGATGTGTCCTCAGTGAGTTTCTTGCAAAACCAATCATGTAAACGCATAGATATACCCTCTTTAGAGCTTGATTTCATCCTAAACGATTAGTTTTTCATTTCAGATGCAGCCAAGTGCTCTGAAAGGAACACACACACACACACACACACACACACACACACACACACACACACACACACACACACACACACACACACACACACACACACACACACACACACACTTCTTCAGATGCAACCAGCACAGAGCAAACAGGAGCAAAACATTTTTGTAATTATACTTAAGTTTTCTCAGTTTTTAGTTTAGTTAGTTACTGAAAGCACTGCATGCATGATGGAGGGTTAAATGTCCAGCTATGCATCAGTGATGGACAGGATGATGGTACTGTTATTGCAACCACTTTCATACCTTATTACTTGATGAATTTTATGTCACTATATAGGAAGAGAACACAAAAATAAAACCTCTGGAGCGTAACACAATTTCACAGTGATTCCGGTCAGTAATAGTCATCTCTCCAACAGGTCAGTATCTCTAATATTGAGGCAACCAGACTCTGCTGGTTTTCAATGACAGATGAGCGAGGACAGACGTGTTATCAGCACAAGCAGCATTATCCTAAAGACAAAACTTTACATTAGTTTCTCTGTGATGAATCCCTGAAGTTACATCAACTACACATGAGACCGTTCTCTCACTTAAAGCCAGTTATTGTGTTGGTGTTGGGTATCCCTTGTGTATTGCAATAGATTAGAATTATAATTAAGATTTAATTTGAGAAATATACAAACTAATTAAGAAGTCTGTTTTACGTAATCAATACTGATACGCAGCTACACAGCTTTTCATTTACTCTTTCATACAGTCAAAGAATTTCAGTAATATTAGTAGAATTATATTACTATGACTTGTTTCATTAATTATTATGACTGTTATTATTATTATTATTATTATTATTATTATTATTATTATTATTATTATTATTATTATTATTATTATTATGTCAATACTGAAGGGGTTTTTGTAATTGTATAATATTTTAATTAATTTGTGGTGTTTAGTTACAGTCTTCTTACAGTTTTGGTTCAATAAATAGTGACATCTTAAACACGTTTGTGTTACTAAACTTACACTGCTCTATATTAAGGCCAGCGGTGATGGGTGGGTCCTTATGAAAAAATATGTACCTGTATTGATTGTTACTGTTTATGCTGTAACTGGGAAACTAACGCACTAATATAATTGTAAAGTTTCTTTCCACGGATGCTTTGTCCTGTTTGATATTCCGACAGGAATCATAAAATCACCAGATGCGTTAAAATAAAATCAAAGCCATCCCACACACACCATACAGATTTCAGTTAAACTGTTCATGCATAAAGGCCATGAGAATTTTTAAGAGAAAAATACAAATGAGGATATGAGACCGCAATAAAACTGTTGAAAAGTTCAGTTACACAGACAAATGAAATAAATAAAGTGAAATAAAGTCGCAAACACTCCTCCTGGTTGTGTATGCGCATTATGCAGTGTGTAGTGTAGTGTGGAATTGAATTATAAAATGAGAACTGGGAACTGGCTAGAGTTGGTAAATAGTTTTTAAAGCCTAAATAACACCAGGAAGTGAGAATAAGCCACAGGTTAATGGTATCTCATCATGAGAAACAATGAATTAATATCTGCATCTCCTCATTTTGACTTTGTTTAAATGAAAGTGAGAAACTCTGCCAAATATGTCCCATAAGGCCACAATTTGTCGACTCACTGATAGTTTAATGATGACAAAATTGAAAACAGAATTAGTGAAACTATCAAGTAAGCAAGCAGTGCAATATTTATAAGCTGATTAAACTGTGTATGCGGTCAGAGGAAAGCTGGGAGATGAGAGCAATTGGCAGTGGGCTTCCTCTTACTTATTCATGACGGGGCCGAGACGTCTCTTTGCTTAAATTATTTATACCTTTTTTCTTTATGTCTGTGTGTGTGTGTGTGTGTGTGTGTGTGTGTGTGTGTGTGTGTGTGTGTGTGTGTGTGTGTGTGTGTGTGTGTGTGTGTGTGTTAGAGAATAGAGTGTGAGTGAATTATTGAGGTTGTGTGTACACAGCCGCAGCAGGGATCCTCTTTAGAGGGGTCACTGGTCACGCTGTTGAAATAATATTATTCTATTGCCATTTTCTGCTCCTTGTGCACTTTTGTGTAAATCCATCAGTGAGAGGGGTTTTCCATTTACTGAATAGATCCTTGGGGATGCATTGCGGGCACAAAAAAAAAAGGCCAGACTGATACTGAGATAAAGAAAACATGACAGTGAGATGAAAAAATGGGGGAAAAAGAAAAAAAACAACAACATTACTGGTTCATTTTTCTTACTATGACAATCTTTTCTGTTTGCTTTATTTTCTTGTCAGAGGGAGTGAGTGCATGATGGAAATGCCTTTTGATTGGGAGCGTATTGTCAGGACTGACTGTAGGGGTCCTGAGAGCGGCGCCAGTGCTTTTTGCCGGGGTTAACATGTGGAATAGTTATGCTAATCGCGATGGTAATTGCGTCTCTAAACACATGCCTGCACACTGTGAGCTATTTCACAGCATACAGTCATGGCCTAAGCTGTGAATAATGACCACTTCAGCTTCTGCAAGGATATGTAAGCACCGCACCGCTGATGGACAGGGTTAGTGGGCGGTTTAGAGAGAAGGGAGGGAAGACTGATAAAGAGAGGCAAAAGGCAGTGGAGAGAGGAAGAGGAGAACGAGGATGGGTGCGTAGAAGGTATGACAGCTTTGTGTATAATTGCTAACATCTGCCTCACCACTCTAAATCCCTGACAGAGGAGACACAGAGATCAGAAAATACACGCCTTGCGGCTGCATTACATCACGTATGATTGAGTCGACCGCCTGCTGAGGGATCTCTGTCTCAACAGATTCAACAGATTCCTCCTCTTATTTTTAGCAGCGATACAAAACGGTGAGTCTAAAGAAGCCATAACTCTTTCATTCTGAACCACTTCAATAAACTTGACTTCTGATGGTTGAGGGTTTGTTTTTTGTTTTTTTTACCATCAAGATACTTTAGTTTTATGAAAGCTAGTTAAGCACAAATGAGAAGAAAACAAAAATGAAAGAAAGAACAAAAGAAAATGACTGCTGACATGATAACTTTGCAGATGAAGCACAACGTTGTCTTAGCTTCTCTGAATGGAACAAGAACTATGAGTGTGTTTGTTCTGATAAAAGCTCTTTCAGTTTAGTCATTAAGACAAATCATGAAAATTCTGACCATGAAAACTAGACAGAGATACTGTATTTGGCATCATTCCTGGTGTACATGTCAGAAAAATGACATCTTGTACAGTTTACAACACGTGTGTCAAACTCAAGGCCCGCGGGCTAAATATTAGTTAATGTTAATGTCCTAACGTGTGTTTGATATTATTTTTCTTTATTCACTTGAATAGTTTTGATTGATGGAGTTCTGTGGGTTTCATAACCTGACAAATTAAAAGGATTTATGTTAGAACACAGCAACAAGCATTCACATTTTTTCTATACAACTGTAATGTTTGGAATTTGTGTAAGTAATAAATTCAGTTATTTCGCATTAAGGAGTAATTACATTTATTTTTACATTACATTTATTAGCTACATCTGACCCTTGGAGGGCTGCCATTACACTGATGTGACCCTCGGTGAAAATGAGTTTGACATGATTTAGAAGATGGTCTTCAGAAACTATCCGCCCTTTTTGTCTTCAAAAAACATATATTTGGAAAATCCGAAATAAAAATTGTGGAATATTCTAAAGAGCAAATTAAATCACATCAGCATATGGTTGATGTTTGTGAATGTTTGCTGCACACAAGTTGAATATTTTCACCAAAAATGTTCATATTTAACAAAATACTAAAGGATGAAGATGATGAAAAATACTTAAATAGCAAGAAAAGACACCACTGCTGCATACTGTATGTTCAGTCTGATAGCCAAGGTTCATGAAATAAATCCCAAAGCAGTGTTTGAGTTATGGCCCATTCATAAAATATATAGAAATGGACATCAATCTTATTCTATGTGGCACAAGTGGGATGGATTCAGTCTGATACCCTCTGACAGAAGGAGATGGAGACGTCGTTTCAGATCAGGGACACGGTGGAGGATTCCACCGTCAAAGCAAATGTAAAGATGAACGTTGGGTTTATTCATTTTTCATTCATTCATCTTCTATACCCGCTTCATCCGATGTCGCGGGTCGCACGGTGCTGGAGCCTATCCCAGCTGACTGGGGGCACAAGGGAGGGTACCGAATCAGCTGGGTTTTTTCCATAGTGCATGCCTCCATGGGGTGAGAATAAATCAAATCTAAGACAAACACTACAAATACTTCAGTCATAGAACTCCACAACATTCGTTTGCACCTTTTTCAGTGTAGTCTCTGCCTTTAATGGACTGAAGTCCATTGTGATGGAGGACTTATCTCAGGCTGAGATGGGTGTAGCTCTTAGTTGGGTTTCATGGTCAGCAGTGATATACAATAGAGCACACACATTCAAGTTAATGAGGGGAAACATTCATAACCACCATAATGATAGCCGTGTGGGGTGAAGGGAGGAGGCGTTTTTATTAGTGGGAGCAGAAGGGAGAGGGTGGATGGACGACACACGTCACAACTGGAATCCACTCTCCACCTCTGGGACTGTGATGAGTTCAGCTCAGCATTCTTCTCCACGGTGATCATTATGGATTAATGGATGGGAGTTTCACCCTACAGTTCACCCATCATGGTCTGATGTTCTCTGCATATCCCCTCCTGGTTCACCACAGTCCCTTCAGAGAATACCTCATTCTAATGAGGGATATACACCGGAAGCCCTAAAACAACCTTCTCCACCCCCACTTCCCCTACTATGTGCATTCATTTTCCATTTTCCTACTGTCTCTGCCTCCCCCTATGTCTTTTCCTGGATCAGCTGTCATCAATATCCTCTCCTTATTTGTACCTATTTTCTGTGTTTTATATCTGCCAGCAGTGAGAGATGTGTTTATGTTAGAGGAGTCAAGACCGCTCAGGGCCACAGATGAACTGGACTCACCCAAAACTGAGACCAGGTTTATAACAGGCTCTGCAAGAGGAGAAATGAAAGCGAACAATTGCTATGTAGACCAGCTGCCATAAAGCTATTAGGGAGGGCTGTGTCACAGCACTAACAAATACTTAAACAGTGTAAACAGGTTAATGTTAATGAAAAGGACCAGACTGACTTCTCTGCCTACCGTTTAGCATTTAGCCTAGTGCTAAGGTAAAAACTGCTGCCGTGGGAATGCTAATGAAGCTGAGGAAAATAAAGCCTATTTAATGAGAGCGCTGAGATAAGAGAGCAGAGGCTAGGGCACACACATGTACACACACACACACACACACACACACACACCCACACACACCTCACACATACACTGTGACAGGCTATTCTCCGTCGACGCTAATTAGACAGGAAACACTATATGTGGAGGAAAGAGCTAACTACCCTTCCATATCAATATTGTATCGTGTGAGCCTGTCTCTCGGCCATTGGCCTCAAACACACTGAGGGCGTAAGGGTGGAGCGAGGAGAAGGAGAAGGGAGATAAATGAGGGCGAGAGAGAGAGAGATGTGGGCAAGACATGGATGGCATAGATAAATGAATCTGTCGGAGGAAAGGTGTTTCACACTGACATCCACACTCGTGACACATGTAGTATGAGATCCAAATGGTCTTAACAAGAACGTCAGATCACCTGATGATG